>JAODAL010052988.1:0-25605 GCA_025379985.1 Phyllomedusa bahiana
GGAAATCTCTGGGGTGCCTTTTCGGCTTTGAATGGCTAATGTTTTTTCTGCTGCAGTAGATTAATGAGCTGAAGATGTGACTTTGTTTTTAAGTAAGCTGGGGCCCAAATTAGGCAGCCGGATGCAGCTTGGTATGAAGAAGACCTAAAAATTGAGCTTGTGGGTAAAATTGAGGTTAGGGGGAATAGTCCCCTCTAGAAGTGCATGCCTCCCTGGGGGGCGTTTTTTTCCTGATATGCGGGGGAGGAAGATAAGTGAAAGGTTTGCCTGCCGGCGCGCTTGAGGCTGCCCCCCCTGGGAAAAAAGGCAGGGGGAAAAGGGGGGGCTTCCGCCACGTTGCCACCTGCCCCGGGCTATCTTTGGGGGGATTTGCCGGGCCCCCTTGGTGTTGGATGGGCTGCCACCGATGCACACCGGCCGCGCTGAAAAGGGGCCCTCACCCCCGGTCCCCGCCCCCCCCGGCACCCGCGCGCCTTTCCCCCCGGCCTTCCGCAGTGCCGCAATCGCATTTTTTCCCTACCGGGCTCCCGGTGTTCGTCTGGGGGAAAGGCTGTGTGAGGCTGGTATGGTTTTTTGTCCCGGGTATTATTCCCTGTTTTGCCCCCCGGGGCCCGAGCTCTGGATAGGTCACCCAGGATGGCGCCGGAACCGGAACCCAACGGGCTTTAAGATGTTTAAGTAACCCCTGTAAAAAAGTTTTGGGTAAGCAAGGTTAAATGCAAAACTTCATTAATCACGATCCCCACAATTTTCTTCACAACTTTCCTAAACCTATGGTGTATTCCCTAACTGACCCTTAGCTCTTGCGAATGTCTTTTAATGGCTTTCCAATCTCCTCCCTTTTGAACTCATCAAAGTAATTTTTCTAATAATATTCCGGCTATCTGGGGATCAGCTTTAAAGATTTGGGGGATCTCCCCCATAACCGTTTTTTTTTAAAAAGGTTTTCTTGTACTCTGCGGGTTAAATAGCAATGAAACAATTGCATAACATCCTGACCTATAAGTTATGGGCAAAAACATTTTGTGTATTAACCCCCGGGCCCCTCTTTTGGTTTTTTCTTATAGCTCCCACTTGTTTACTAACCCCAAAATTAAAATCATAGGTTTTAAAGGGTCTTCTCGGGGTCCATTCCCCCCCCTTTGGGTTAAATATTTTTGTAAAGGGTTTAAAATTTTACTGTCCCTTCCCCTTTGGGTCCCAAAAATGCCCTTCCACCTTCAAAATGTTTGAATGTCAATGCGTGTATCCTCTCCTTAAGGGGCGGGGGAAAAATGTTTATCATATGCCGGTGGATTGTTTTTAAGTTATATGTATGGTTTTTTTCGTGGAAGGGGAGTAAATGTACCCCATGATAAAGAGATCCCCAATGTGGTTTTTTCCCTCCTTTGTGAAGCTAGGGCTTCTTTTTCTTGTCCCTGCTAGGAATTCAAAAGGGGGCACTAGGCGTTACGGGTGATGAAGCTGTGGGAGAGATGGGTACCGCGAGGCTAGTGACCACTATTGATGTTTGGGGGTCTGTAGGGGTTTTTCCATCTTTTAAAGAGTGGTCAGTATGCTTGTGTCAGGGGGTGCTTGCTTAGCTTTTGAAAAACTACAGAAGATTTTCTGATCGACTGCGTAGCTTGCACTAGCAGGTGAAGACGTCATCTCATCCTGTAATGTCAAATTTTTCTTTTTTGGTTTATTTGGTATTTCTGTGGATGCAGTGGTGTTTTTTAGGGACGAAGGGTTGCAATGATTGAACAGTGTTTATCTAGGCTTTTTTTTTTAGAAAAAGGTAAGAGTACGCCACCGGGCTCCTCGGGTATCACGGGTTATTGACTACTTAAACCTGGTATGGGGCACGGAAAATCATCTGGCTGAAGATGGGCACTCTGTAAAAATGGAAAAGAAGGTAATCCAGCACCCATAGACACGATTGAGTTGAGAAAACAAGGTTTTCCCCTTTATTGAAAAAATTCTTTAAAAACATGGTTAAAAAACTCCAAACACTTTCAGGGTAGTCTTCACCCCTTTAATCGTAAATACTCTGTACGTCAAACAGATTTTTTTTATATCCACCCGGGAAGTAATCGTTTTTCCCCCTGATGTTTAACTTGAATGCAAAGCATAACTCCGTGTCTACACCAGCACGTTAAAAAAAAATTTTTAAATATTAAATTTTACTGCGCTGATGGTTTAACAACATAATAAACGACAAATACAAAAAAGGCGAAAAAACAGATCTACACAGATATCAATTTTTTGTAGTGAGAGAAATACATTAACAGGGCACCTTAAATTAGCTAGTTAAGCATGAAAATCCCTTTTAATAGAGATATAAAAGTCCCTTTTAAATAAAATACATGAATCGTTCTGTGTTTTAAACCCCAATGGACATCTTGTTAAAGTTTAAAAGGATCCAATAGCCCTTCATTAGTAAGAACCTTCCCCCAATCCCCCCGGGGGTTTTTTTTTTAACATAACCCCCAATTGCCTAAATTTTTAAATTTCCACACTCTAAGGAGCCCCTGAAAAGTTAGAAACTCCAGATACTTTACGGGGGGGATAGTTGAAATTACATGTTCCCAAACCCCAAAATTGGGCATCTGGTGGTGCAACCCACAATGAAATTCAAAGAGCACCAAGCCAGAATACACTTTGAACATGACAGTTAAATAAAACTATAAAAGTTTGTTTTTTTCGTGAAAAAATAAGATTAAAAAAATTTCCCGATTTAACTATATACTTGGGGACAGCTGGAAAACACGAAAATCATTCCACATGTCGGTGCAGAGTATGAATCAAAAATCCCTTTTAAAAGGCGGAAAACATTCCCAGAAAAGAGCTGAAACCTCAAAAATAAAAAATACATAAAACAAAATCACTTTCCAAAAAATCCTAATTCAAGAATTAGGAATATTTGGAAATTGCCGGAAATACAGTAATTCAAATTTCCCTGAAAGCTATTCTTATTGGTCGGCAAAAACCCGGGCCAATCAGAATAGGAGCGACAGTGAACCATTAAAACCTATGGAGAACTATTGACCAATCAGATCAAAGGCGGGACATTTTAAAAAATACAGTAAAAATGCAAAAAAGAGCTGTTTGGGTATAAGCTAGCGGTGGCTTGGCTACCCAGCCAATCAGAATAGGGGGGAAACAGAGACCCATTATATCCTATGGAGAAATATTGACCAATCCAGGGAATCAAGGCGGGGACAAGTTTTCAAAATACAGTAAAAAAAAAAAGGCCAGAATAGAGCTGTTTGGCTGAGCTACCCGGGGGGCTTGGCTACCCGGCCAATCAGAACGCGAGTTACTTATCCCATTGTAAGTCTAGGGAGAGATCGGGCGCCATGCAATCTCGGCTCTCAGCGCCGTGCGGCATGGATATGAATAAAAAATAAATTTTTATTTAGTTGTACAATATTCTCCAAAAAAGAGCTGAAACCTTCTATAAATATAAATCAATTAAATCCCTAACAACGAGTTTGTCGCAGAGACCGGCGCAACATATGGAATTGCATTAGAGAGAATTGCCGGGAAATACAGTAATTCAAATTTGTGTAAGCTATTCTCATTGGTCGGCAGAAGCCAGCCAATCAGAATAGGAGCGACAAAGACCCATTATATCCTATGAAGAAGTTTGGACCAATCAAAATCAAAGGCGGGACAGTTCAAAATACAGTAAAAAGACAGAAAAGAGTTGATTGGCTGAGCTCGCGGGGGCTTGGCTACCGGCCAAACAGAGCGCGAGCTTACTTCTCCCATTGTAGTCTATGAGGAGATCGGCGCAATGCAATCTCGGCGCTCAGCGCCGTGCGGCATGGATTATTAATAAAAAAATCTTTTTTATTAAGTGTAAAACATTATCAGATAAAGAGCTGAAACCTTCTCTGAAAATAAATCAGTTAAAAGCCCGAACAACGCACTACATAGGGAATTGCAATAGAGAGAATTGCCGGAAAAAAACAGTAATTAAATTTTTTTTGCTCTTCTGATGGTGGGCATTAGTGTTGAGCGTTTACTTGGCCCACGAAAATCGGCGATGTCAGCCACGACAAGATTTTCGATGGTCGATATAGATTATGACGATGACCATTAAAGTCTTGGGAGGACAACAACCCTCATTTTACCCCCAAAACAGGCGGAAAAGCTGAAATTAACATCCAAAACGCCCAAATGGATAGTGCTACATCTTGGGCCAAACACTTTTAGGTTTTTATAAAAAACCCCAGAAAAAAATCCAAAGACCTTTTAACCCCTGTCTTACCCCATGACCCCTTAAATCATAAAACCCCCAGCCAAAAAATTTTAAAAGTCCAAAAGGCAGTATGTTTTTTATCCATCATTTTACTTGAACTGACATTAAATATCCCTGCCTTGAACCAGAAACCCCCAAACCTGCATGCCCCCTTTTAAAAAATCCAAAAAAATTTTGAACCCCCCCATTTTATTACTGGACTTTGATACCTTCCGGGACGCATGACCCCCAAACCTGCATCCCCAGAAAAAAAGGGGAAAAAGGAGTTTTCAACCCATTTTAGTTAACTGGAATTAAAACCCGTTCTGCCCAGATGACCAAAAACCTTCTGCCCCCCAAATTAAAAAGTCCCGGAAAAGGAGTCTTTAACCCCCACCATTTTAGTTTCACTGACATACTTCCCCTGTCCGGGGTAGCGCTTGCCCCTCGTTGAGTGCGGACTTTGAGCTTCACTTGGAAATACGGGTGGTTACGCTCCTTTTTCCCCCCGGGTGCCCTTTTTTTTTGGCATTTTTTTTCTAAAACCTTCGGGAGGAAATTGTTTGTACTTTTCTCTGCTGTCTCCAACTCCATGTCCTCTGAATAACCTACATCTGTCAAGTTTTCCTGTCCCTCCCTTGTAAAAATTCAAGGAATTTTTTTCCCAGCTATTTTGTACATGCATTTTTTTTAGTATTTAAAAATTCTAGAAAAACATTTTTAAAATGGGATGGAACCCACCATGTTTTGTTTCTTTTTTTTAATTTATTAAATGGGTTTTTCTCAAAACAATTTTAACTATTTAAAAATTAAAAACTAAAATTTAAATATTTTTCCTTTAACATTCCTACCAAAACCTTTTTCTCCAACCCCCCTTACCCCCTTTTTACAATTTAAAACAAATGTCTTTTAGAAACAACTTTTTTTATAATAGGCCCTGTAGTAAGCTGCATTCACCAAAACCCCCCCAAAAATTCAAAGCATGACCCTTAGCCATTTTGGACAATTGTAAAACAATGTCTTTAAAAAAAAAATTTTTTTTTAAATAACCTTTATTATTGCGCATTTTCAAAGCGCATACTCAAAAAAAAAAAAAACTTCTCACCCTTTTTTAAAAATTTTGGAGGGGAAAAATCCATTAAAACCACATTCCCCTTTCCAAAGGACCTGATTATTGCTTATCTCACAAAAACATGACCCCAAAAAAAATTTTAAATATGACTTCTCCCCAATTAAAAATTTTTTGAGGGAAAACCACTTAAAAGCACATTTCGTTCCAAAGGCCCAAAATTATAGCTGAAATTTCCACAGCAACATGCCTAAAAACCCATTGACAATGGAAAAAACCAAAAGATAAAGGGTAAATGAAACGGTGTTGTCATAAAACTTGTGTTTTTTCAGTCTCCTCCAGCAAAACCGAAAAAAGACTGTTGGGAAAAGAGAATAAAAATTGCAGTAAGAAATATCTTTTTTAAAAAAAATTTTTCAAGAGGACCTTTTTGTTTGAAGAGGAATGTGAAGTAGCCCGAAATAATCTGACCTGGGCAATTGGGGCCAAAACATCACAGAAATCCATGCCGATTCACTTGATAAAAGTCAAACGTTCCACATTTTTTTTTGGGGGAAACCCCGGATGCTTTTTCTGTAATACCCTCCAGCTGTGCTAAGGTCCGCTCAGATTGATGCGGCTGCTGGGCGGGAAAAAACCCCTCTAGGGCTTGGCGGCGAGCCGGGCCATTCGCCATTTTGGATACCCAAATTTATTGGCCCAACACATAAAAAAAACATCGATGGGGACGCAGATAGTCGGCCCCATGATCTTAAGCTGGTCTCTTTGTGTTGGATTTTTCCCTTGCTTTCATGCGTTGGGACGTGGTAAAAAAGATTCCCCGGGTCCCCCATTAGGCCCTTCTGCCCCTTGCCTCTGCTCCCCCCGCTACGGCTATTTGGGCACTCTACTGCTGTCACGTCGCGAGTTGTTCCCCCGTGATTTTTGGGGAACGTAAGCAGACGCAACAGATTCTCCAGTTGTCATCAGCAAGGCTCCTTTTCCTGATTTTACTCCTATTTGGGGGGGTGGAAGGGAAAGGCGAGTTTTGTTTTGTACCGGGGATCCAGGGGGGGTGGCCCCCCAGTAATTTGTTCTTTTTGTGGCCAAATGCGGGGATCATGTTGGAGGAAATGGCTCCAAAAAAACCATGTGAGAGAGGGAGCCTTGTTTTCCCAAAGCCTGGGGGTCAGGGGCACAAGCAAACTGTCTTCCTCATCTTCCTCCTCCGCCTAAAATTTCCGCCAAACCTCTTTCCAAGGCGGGGACGTGGGTAAGTGTGTCTAGAAAACCTCCTCCCCCCTCCGTTCCCCGGCAAAAAGCTTCAACCGCCCTGATTCCTAATGATGCCCCGAGGCTGATGCGCTCCCTTGCACAGCCTGGACCCGACCACGCCTAAGAAGAACCGATAAATTGGGGAGAAATGTGGGGCCTGTGGATTCGACGGGAGAGAGCCCGTGTCCGTTCCTCCTCCTCCTGGCGGGCCGTTGTTCAGTTTTCCAAAACACGTTCCAGAACAAAGTCCCCAATGCTCATGCTGAAAAGGGCATCTCCGCCCTGCCCCATTTTGGGGGCTTCTTCAAAACTGGCAAGGGGGTGTGAGCTCTTTCACCTGCCTCCACTCTCGGGGGTTTAATACCCCGAGGGGCACCGTGCTTTTAGGCCAATTTTTCACTTTTGACTGCTAATGGCATTGCGCTGCGCCACAATGTGGACTGGAGGGTGGAATTCCAGGTGTTGCCACGTCAACAAAGAAGGTTGACGGGGGGGCCGAGCGACCTGCAACGCAGCCAGGGGGGCGAAGCAGGGTGGAAAGGCGGGAATGCGAACTTAGACTTCGAGCCTTCCCCACAGGGATCCAACCCGGGGAGCTCTTTAAAATTTTTGGACGAAAAATTTTATGACATGTTCCAGGGAAGGGTGGCTCCCCGCCCCACCGATCTTAAGGGGGGCCAGCAGATTTCGCCCCTTTCGACACCACCTTGCTGGCACAAGGTTTTGGCACCCAGCCAGCGCTCTGCCCGTTGAAAAAGAGCCGTCCACAGCTCCTGACCTGGTGTGGGGGGTCTCCAAAACAGATTAATTTCAACACGGCCTGTTTCTCTGGCAGTGAGCCCCCAAAAGGCCTTGGGGAAAGAAACCCCGCACCTCCCTGGGTTTTGAAGAGCGGCGCCCAGCCAAAAGCCACCGTCACCCCCCAAAATCCCCCCCGCTCACCCAGTGGCTTCACAGAGATATAGCGGCCTTGGCCGGCTTTACAGTCCAGTGTCGGTGGGCAATGGACTTTTCCGGGCCACAGATGCGACAAAGCGCTTTAAAAAATTTTGAGACACGTGGCTGGCCAGGGCAGGGCGGCTTTTTTTGGGAAAAAAAATGCCCCTCGGGATTGGTATTGGGGCAGGCAAGGGGGCCCCTGACGGACGGAAACCCCTCTGTGTCCACCAGAGGAAAGGCAAATTTCCAAGGGCCAAAAGCCTGGGAATGGCCGCTTCAGGCTTTTTGGGGGTTTGGAGGTTTGGGGTTTAAATGTTTTTTCTGTCCCAAAACAGGGGAAAAAAAGCTGGCTGCTAGACGGGGGCTTTCAGCGTGCGGTCGTCAAACTGGCGGGAAAGGGGAAAGGGGTAGGGTGGGTCTCTGGTGGTTGTGGACCAGGCGACGGTGCAGGCTGAAGCGGAGGCGATCCCTGACATGACTCTGAGAGGGCATGGGACTGAGGAAGCTTGGTGGGGGGAAAGGGGAGGAGGCGGAACAGAGGGGGTGACAGTGGTTTGGGGGCCCGCGTCGGTCGGCCTTTTTTGCCAAGTGTTTTCCTCCCTTTCAAATCTGCATTGCTGCATGGGACTAGACATTTGGGGTGGTTTAACCCCCTAAAGGTCTTTTCTTACTTTTTGCGTTTACGGCAAAAAGGGGGCATATACAACGCTGGGTGAATCAGAGGCGTTAAAGAAGGCCCAGGCTTTGAGAGGTCCCGGACCTTTTTGACGGCGATAACAAAGGAGCGGGTTTTGCGCTGACTGGCTGGCGGAAACATATCAGCGGGCTCTGGACGCACTCTCCCTTTTTTGAGGCGGAACCCCTACGACACTACCCCCCCTCGTCTTCCTCCTCGTCCCTGGAAGGCTCGAACAAAAACTGCTGAAAAAAGTGGTCCGCAATGTTTAACATTAACACAGGTGCTTCGTCGCCGACATTTTGCATCCAGGAGCGCAGGCTACAAGCAAGAGGGACGCAGGCGTTGCCCCACCGCCCGGGGGGTTTTTCCCCCATTGACCCCGGGTTTCCTTCCCCCTGATGGCATCAGTAACTGGTTCAGAGAGGAGAAAATCTCCTTTTTGGTGCCCCCTTGTCTTTAACAGCCTTCTGACCCCCAACCCGTCATCAAAGAGGTCTTCAAAAATGGGTTATCCACAGTGGGGGTACACGATTGACATTTGGGCTGCTTTATGTTGGACCGATGGGTGTGACGAATTTGTGGCCGGACGGGAGGACGGGAGGAAAAACTGCTGGATGAGGTTGCATTAACCACTGAAGGAAAATTGGCGACGCTGTTTTGTTACGAATTTACAGGGGCCCGACCCCCCAACAGGCCTGACGGTCCCGCACTGACACCCTGGCATCTGTTTCGCCACACTGGAAAAGGGGCCCTTTTCTCTCCCCCAACTACCTCCATGTCTACCCCCCCCCTTTTGCTCGCTTCCACCCGAAATTTCCCCATGTTTTAAAAATAAAAATTTAGAAGGTAGGAAGAGTTTTTGGGAAATCTTTATAAAAGACAGCAAATCACGGGTATTCTCAAATCCCTCAAATCAAAAAAAAATTTTTGGATTCAAAATTTTTAACTGCAAAGTGATCAAAAAAAAAGCTGACTGACCAAAAGTGAAAAAAAAAACCCGTCGAAAAGTATACGGATAATTAAAAAAAAGGTAAATTTTGGGGGCACCTTCAATTCACCTGTGGTGATACAAAATTGTGGTTCTAATTTAACTGCAAAGGTGGCTATATTAACAAAGCTGGAATGGCAAAATTGAAAAAGAACACCCATCTGAAATTTTTAAGATAATAAAAGTGGATTTTGAAACCTAACAAAGAGACCTGCAGTTATAGAAAAAGTGTATCCTAAATAAGTTCAGGCTGCCCAATATCCAGGAAATATTTCAAAAAAAACCCCTTTATAAAAAGCTATTGCAGTGCAATGTCTACACTAAGTCTTGTTGAACTTTATCCAGTATTCTTTATAGAACTTGTCTGTGTTCGCCCGCCCCCCCCCCCGCTCCTCCCTGTGACTTTACAGCGGTAGATGCGTCTTTAAAATTCTCTACCTAACTACATAAAATCTTCCAATCTCTGATCTAACTAAGTTGTAAGGATCACGGGCTAACAGTAGAGCTTTCTGTATGAAGAAATAGAATAATTTTGGACACAGGCAGAGCGCACCTCCTACTGCTATGAGACGCTGAGAGACACTGATCATGAACAGGAAGGGCTGTTCTATTTAAAACGAGGTCTGTGTTTTTTCCAGCCAATCGCAACCATACACTTTCCCAGTCATGACGTTGCACACAAAATCTCACACTGCTCTATTCTGTAATCTGATTTGCTGGCCGCCAAAATTACAGGAAGCGCCCGAAAATGGGCGTATATTAGTAGATGATGCACAGATTTTAACCTAAATAATCGCATGATCTAAAAATTTTGATCACCATAAAAACTGTGCCGATTTCAACTTTGTCGATAATAATCGCTCAACACTAGTCGGCAGAAACCAGCCAATCAGAATAGGAGCGATAGTGGCCCTTTATATCCTATGGAGGAGTATTGACCAATCAGAATAGGAGCGACAGTGTCCCATTAAAACCTATGGAGAAGTTTTGACCAATCATAGTCAAAGGCAGGAAAAGATCAAAATACAGTAAAAATCAGAAACGAGCTGATTGGTTGAAGCGGCGGGGCCTCGTCAGCTTTAGCCAAACAGAGCGCGAGCTACTTTCTCATAGAGTTCATGGGGGGAAAAGAAATTCCGAGCGAGCCTCTGTGATTGGCTAAGTTAAAAGAGCCCCGGTAATTTGAACCAATGGGTGAGCCCAGCGACGCTCCTATGGGTTTTCTAATGCAATCTGAAATAACATTGTTTTCATGGCCTGAAATCAATGATTATGTTTATTTCCTTATTTTCGTTGCACCCATAACTATTATCCTTGGCTAACGCAAATAAGGAATAACATGATTTTATTGAATAATAATTTTTTTTCGTTACCCCCATATATTATTCATTTTATATACACATCGGGACAACTCGGCAGTATTATCATTTGATTTCGGCCATGTACAGTTTTATTTCAGATTGCATTAGAAAACCCATAGGAGCGTTGCTCGCTCTCCCATTGGTTCAAATAACCGCGGCTCTTTTAATTTCTTTTTCCCATAGAACTCTATGAGAAAGTAGCTCGCGCTCTGATTGGCTAAGTGGACGAGCCCCATGCTTCAACCAATCAGCTGTTTCTGCTTTTTACTGTATTTTGAATGTCCGCCTTTGAATATGATTGGTCAAAATTTCTCCATAGCTTAGAATGGGCCCCCTGTCGCTCCTATTCTGATTGGTCAATACTCCTCCATAGGTTATAATGGGCCACTGTCGCTCCTATTCTGATTGGGTGGTTTTTTGCCGACCAATCAGAAGAGCTTAAACAATTTTAATTGCTGTATTTTCCCGGCAATTCTCCTCTATGGCAATTCCCTATAAAAGCGCCGGTCTCGGCGACAAACGCGTTGTTCGGGGATTTAACTGATTTATTTTTAGAGAAGGTTTCGGCGCTTTATCTGAAAATGTTTTACACTTAATAAAAATGATTGTTTTATTCACACTCCATGCCGCACGGCGCTGAGCGCCGAGATTTCGGGTGCGCCGATCTCTCATGACTACATGGGAGAAGTAGGTCCGCTCTGGCTGGGGAGCAAGCCCCGCTTTTCAACATCAGCTCTTTTCTGTCTTTTTACTGTATTTTGAACTGTCCCGCCTTTGATTTTGATTGGCCCAAACTTCTCCTAGGTATAATGGGACTTTGTCGTTCCTATTCTGTTTGGTTAATTACTCCTTCATAGGTTAGAATGGGCCATTGTCGCTCCTATTCTGATTGGTCCAAACTTCTCCATAGGATATATGGGACTTTGTCGCTCCTATTCTGATTGGCTGGTTTATGCGTACACAATTTGAATTACTGTATTTCCCGGCAATTCTCTCTATTGCAATTCCATATGTAGCGCTGGTCTCGGCGAAAAATGCGTTGTTCGGGATTTAATTGAGTTAGGTTTATAGAAGGTTTCAGCTCTTTTTCGAGAATATTGTACAACTAAAAAAAATGATTTTTTTATTAAAACTCCATGCGCTGACCCCGAGATTGCATTGCGCCGATCTTCCATAGACAAAGGAGAAGTGCTCGCGCTCTGATTGGCTGGGATAGCCAAGCCCCCGCTAGCTCAGCCAATCAGCTTTTTCGTCTCTTTACTGTATTTTGAACTGTCCCGCCTTTTTGATTCTGATTGGTCAAAACTTCTCCATAGGATATAATGGGACTTTTTCGCTCCTATTCTGATTGGCCGAGCTAGCCAAGCCCCCGCTAGCTCAGCCAATCAGCTCTTTTCTGTCTCTTTACTGTATTTTGAACTGTCCCGCCTTTTTGATTCTGATTGGTCAAAACTTCTCCATAGGATATAATGGGACTTTTTCGCTCCTATTCTGATTGGCCGAGCTAGCCAAGCCCCCGCTAGCTCAGCCAATCAGCTCTTTTCTGCATTTTTACTGTATTTTGAACTATCCGCCTTTGATTTTGATTGGTCAAAACTTCTCCTAGGCTAAAATTGGGTTCACTGTCGTCCATTTTGTTGGTTTTTTTTCCGACCAATGAAATAGGTTTCAGATTTGAATTTTCTGTATTTCCTGGCAATTTCCAATATCCGATTTCTGGATATTGCGGCATTATAGATTTTTGGAAAGTGATTTTTTTTATGTATTTTTTATTTCTGAAGGTTTGAGCTCTTTTTCTGATAATGTTTTCCGCCTTTATAAAGGCGATTTTTCGGAATCATACTCCTGCCGCACGGAGCGGAGCGCCGAGATTTGTGTAGCGATCTTCTGTATGCTTCCTCGCATGTTCCGTTCTTGCTTCACTTCGCCTCCGCCGGAGCATTTAGACCAGAATCAACTAGGTCTGCCTGTCGGAGCTGCCGAGCGCTGCATTGCGCCTCGCTTTGCCGACTCGCCATCGTACATGCCTCGGAGTTTTCGAGCGCGCCGCATCCCGCCCCGGAACGCCTACCCCGCGCCCACACCTCGCCCATTGCCCGCCCCTTCATGCGAGGCGCAGCTGAAAGTGGCGAACGCTGCGCCTAACACCGCATCCCTGCGTCCGACAGCGGGATTCGGGCCGGGAGGCGCAGGATACGCCAGAAATCGGGCGAAAAGCCCGATCATACATGTCGCCCAAGATGTCCATTAGGATTAAATCACAGAACAGATTTCATGTATTTATATTAAATGGCACTTTACAGTATATATCTCTATAAGAGGGATTTTCATGCTTATACTAAGCTACATTTAAGGTGCCTCATGTTAATGTATTTCTCTCACATACATATACGTGAAAATTGTGTAGATCTGTTATTCGACCTTTATGTATTTGTCGTATATTATAGCTTGTATAACACTATCAGCATATGTAGATATTCAGATACCTTAAGAAATTTGTTTAACGCTGCTGGTGTAGACACGGAGTCTACTGCTTCTGCATTCAAGGAGTTAAACATCAGGTGAAAATACTGATTACTTCCTGGGTGGATATATAAGAAAATCTGTTTGACGTACAGAGTATGTTACGATTAAGGGCTGAAGATCTAGCCTGAAACGCGTAAACTTATATTCGCATCTTTGGATATTTTTAACCATGCTTTTAAGAAGTTTTCAATAAAGAGTGAAACTTGTTTTCTACGAACTCAATCCTGTGTCTATGGGTGCTGGATTACCTTCGCTTCCAGTTATCTAGGGCATTCCCTGAAGCTTGTTGTTGTGACCTGGCTTCACTTATCCAATTGCAAAACATTTCCCTTTCTTTCTGATCCTTACAACAAGAAGCTATACCATACAATAGCTCTAGATCCCAAGTACCTTCATCAGGCGATTCAGGCATACACAATTTCCAATTATTCCAATAATGGTGTACCTCGACTCCATATGTCTTTAACATATGAGTCATTGGGCTTCCTATAGAAAAGATAGATATACCAGCTCACCGATGTAGACGCCCGGACCTTGCAGGATTGCAATAGTAGAGTATAGAAGAGGCGGATGTCCAGCGTCTAAAAGCCGTTTTTTCTTTATTCAGGAATCGGAAGACAACAACATAGATCCAACATACAACAGACGCCAACGCGTTTCAGGCCTCAAGGGCCCTTCCTCATGGCGTAATGACTAGCTTACACATTCTACTTATATTAAAAAACCGGAGACCAATCAAAAGTCAGAATAAAAAACGTGATCAAGACAGAGTTAAATGCATTGATTTTATAACAACATATAGTTAGCTCAAAGGGTAAGGTAAAGTTTAACAAAAGAACATACCTTAGAAGTAATCAATAATGTAACATGAGGTCTGTTCTTTTGTTCAAGCCAAAGGGTTGATAAGTTTTAAGTACAAAAATCCAGTAAGCTTCATGAGTGCGAAGCTTCTGAACTTGATCCCCTCCCCTGCTGGGAGGTGTAACCCTTTCCAAACCAGTCACAGTCAGAGTGCTTGTTTCACACTGGTGACACTGAACACAGTGTGCCGAAACTGCAGAGATCCGGTGAAAGTCATTAGACCTCACATCAGATAAGTGTCTGAGTATCCTGGTCTTCAGTGTGCATGATGTGGAACCAACATACTGTTTACGACACTGTTCACATGACACCAGGTAGACAATAAATGTTGAGTTACAGTTAATGAAAGTTTTAATACTGTAGCTATCACCAGTTACATATGAAGAAAAATTTGTAACAACTTTCATTACTGAACAACAAATACATCTGGTATGAGAGCATTTGAAAGAACCATTAAATTTTAACCATGTTGGTTCTGGTGTGGGAGTAGGCAAAAGGGATGGTGACAAAATATTACCTAAAGTCAAGCTTTTTCTAGAGATACTTTTCAAACCATTGCTCAAGATTTTAAAATACTCAGGGTCATTATACAAAAAGGGTATACGATTACAAATGATCTGAGAAAACAGAATAAACTCCTGTGAGTAGTTATTTTAAAAAACTAGTTGAGATTGTAAAGGATCTCACTTTGTGTAATCCCAATTCACACACTTATAATTCAACAAGGTATTACGTGATATACCTGCTACCTTGTTTTCAGCTGCCTTCAGAATCCATGTGGGGTACTGGCGTTTCTTTAGTCTTTCTTGTAAGGCAAGCGCGGTTTTTTGATACGATGAGGTTTGTGAGTTATTTCTTTTTAAACGTATATATTCGCCCACCGGTATCGCTCGAATAGTGTGTAAAGGGTGATTAGAGCGTGCATGCAGTATAGCATTACCTGCCGTATCTTTTCTATAAGATTCAGTATGGATAACCGAGGAGGCCGCATCACCAATCAGAAACAAATCCAAAAACGGAATAATAAAAAAAATTAAAAAAAAATATGTAAATTTTAAACCAACAAAATTAGAATTCAAGTATTCCATAAACAGTGGTATGGTCGCCTCACCTCCCCTCCAAATAATCACCAGGTCATCAATGAAGCGACCATACCACTGGATACACTGAAAAAAAGGATTATTCTGATTGAAAATATAAAGATTCTCCCACCAAGCCATAAAAATAATGGCATAAGATGGTCAAAATTTGGCCCCCATTGCCGCTCCCGTGGTTTGGATAAAAAACTTTTGTTCAAACATGAACATGCTTCAGTAAAAATGAAATTGCTTGAATCAAAAATAGTTTTAGATTACCAGAATAATCACTGTACATATCCAAAAACCACAAAATGGCAACAAGCCAAAGTCTAGGGATGCAGGTATAAAGGGATGCGACATCGGGAATAAAAAAAAATCAAAACCCCTTTGTCCGGTCCGGCCCGGGCATGAAGAGGGGTGGGATGGGCTCCCCGCCCCCCCGGTTTTATACCGCCTTTAGCTGCCCCCGCCGCTGCCGGGCCGAAAACCTGGAGTGTCCCCCGGTACCGGAGAATTTCCTGCATAAACCCGCCGATCGCGGACTTTCCCGGTCCTGCGGCCCCGGGCAGGGACGGCGCGCACGGGGGCCGCCTGCCCCCCTGAATGCGGAAAGCAAGGTAAAACGGCGCGCCCCCCAGCAGCCGGAGGGGCAAAACTGAGCGGCGGACTTGCGGGTGGGGACCTACTGCCGCCCCTGTACGCCCTAAACCGGACTGCCCGCCCCCCGCCCAGCCTGGGGCCCCTCTTTATTACCCCCTGCTGAGATATCCAGACTGCCACGGGGGCCCCGGGGGCACCGGACCGGGTGAAATTTTTAAAAGGGGGAATGACCCAATACCTTTGTTACAATAGTGAAAAGCCAAACACTGCTGATTGCACGCGGATACGTCTGGCGCTCGAGGGACTAACCCCCCACTTTCTGGCAGCACCATTCCCTGATGGGAATTTATTTACCCCGTAGCGCCCAAAAACCGGGGCCGGGAACACCCGAAAGTTCACCTAAAAGGGCTGCCGCGGCCACTGCGGCCAGAGAAATAGGGGAAAGGGACCACGCATGCCAGCAGCAGCAAGGGGGGGGGGGGCTAGCAGCATTTTTCTAGAACCTTGCCAGGGGGGTCCCGGGGGCTCGCCGACTCCAGCCTCCCCCAGTCCCGATTGATTAAAAGGCTCGGTACGAAGGGGCAAGAAAATAGCCCGACCTGAAAAGCGGCTCTTGAATCCACCGTCCAGGCCTTCTGCTAAGCTGCAGCGGATGTTAAGCTCACCCGCCAGCTCGGAGAATTAGAGAACAGAGTAAATGACCGGGAGACTGAAAACAGCACCTAAACCCCGTCTAAAGCTCGTCCCGGGGCACAAATGGTGCGCAAAAAACGCATCGAAGCCCTTAAAAAAACCATCCGGGCGGGTAACCTAGCTAGGGGTCCCAATCGTTTAAAAACAGCCGCCCTTAAAACCCCTCTCCCGGAAGAGCTGCCCGCGCCTGGGGTCAACCATGGCTCCCGTATCGAGAGAATACCAGTCCCCAGAGGGGAAAGGGAACCCCCCCACCTAAGTTCAAAAAGGGCAAGAGACCGCACTGTGATAATAAAGTTCCTGGATTTAATACAAGGCTAAAATCCTGAGGGGCGTATCGCGGGCCCAACAACCCACTACTACCCCGGGGGCATAAAGTGTTTACTATTTGAAGTTTTCTCTGCAGAGGTTCCCAGAAAGGCGCCTTCAGCAAACTCTGTCGGCCTTTTTCAAAAGAAGATCGTTTCCAGTTTTTGTCCCGGGGGCCACCCCAAAGGGCGGTCCTGATGGCCCCCCCGGTTCTTTCCAACTCGGTGCGGAAGCAGAAGAAGATCGGCGACCTTATGGCCCCGGGGGAAAATCCTTCCAAAACCCCAGCTCGGTCACCAGATCCCTGGACGACTGCGTGATCCCCTTAGACCTCCAGGAGGAGACAAAAGAGTTTGGGGGTCGCTGCGATCTCGTACCCCTTTCCCACTTTCGCCTAAAGAAAGCTCACCGGGGACGGGGGGCGCCACGGGCCCTTACCCTGTTGGGAGACTGGTCACCCTTTTCGGCGGGGATAAAGGTTTGGGGGAGGGGGGGGAGGGGGGGACTGTATGAACACCCCTTGGATCATTTCCCCTTGTATAAAAAGGCAAGATTTTTATAGGGGCCCTTCTGACTTTTTGACTGTCTTGTGAGAAAAATTGCTTCATCAATATCTGTTTATGGCCAATCCTGAGAACTCTAGAATTTTAAAGGGGTTTTTCCCCGGGTGGGGGGGGGGGGGCAAGGTTCTTGTCGGGGAAAAGTTTTTCTCTAAGGGAAAAAAAAAGGGAGTCCTCCCCCCAACTTTTAAAGGCGGGGCAGAACAGCCCCCCACCGGGGTCATTTTACGTTTTTGCCGTTTGGGCAAAGGTTTACATGTTTTTATGCCAGTTTCCCTTTTATCAAATTTGTCATGTTTCACTGGTCCTTTTTCATTTCGACTCGGTCCCCAGAAAATTTGCCCTTAAAAGCCCTACCTTTCCCGGAAACACGTGCCAGCCCACAGCCCCCCCCTATGAGTTCCCTTTATTGCGGATCATCCCGGGAAACAAAAAGGGGGGCTCCGTTCCCCAAAAAAGGATGAAGGTGATGGGGCATCAAAAGGGGCCCCCGCCCCTGATGTGGTCCTCCTGCAGGAAACAATCTGAAAGCTGAGCATTCGTTTGGGGTGGGGTGGGCCACGCCTTTGGGCCCCCGCCCCGTGCTGGGAAAGGGGCGGGGGTTTAGTCACGCTTATTCAAAAAAAATTTTCCTTTTGAGTTTTTCACATGAGCATGCTGGGGGGTAGAGTCTCCCTTTTAGTCATTAAGGGGGAAAATTGACCCAAGCATCTTTATATCTTGGGCCCAATGGTCGGGCCCGGGGGGTATTTTTAAAGTTTGCAGAGAGGATTTGCACGATCAAAACGGTGCCAAATTATTGGAGGAGACATGAACCAGTTGAAATCAGGTCGAAGATAAAAGGGGGGGTTTCCGGAAACCCCAAGAAAACAGAAAAGGGATTTCCACGTTCAAAAGGGAAAAGTCTTAGGCACCTCATGGATCACTAGCTTCTGATTGGGGAGAGAGCGAAACCCCGATGAAGGGGATACATTACTTTTCCCCCGGTCCCCCAGTCTGGTCGAGGTTGGACCATCTTCGGGTTTTTCTGACTCCCCCCAAACCCCGGGTTCAAAATGAAAAAATTTGAACATGGTCACTCTGATCATCCCCTTTCTCGAATTTTGATGGAATTTTTTCCAAAGGGGTACGATTTTTCGGGAAAATTTCCTCCCTATCTCGCAAAGACGTTCATTCGCTGGATGGTTAGGGGTTGGGGGTGCCTTGCTTGGGATAACCTGACCACCGGGGAAAAACCCCTCACAATTGGAAAAACAGCGAAGGCGGGTATTTTTAGGGGCAGGGTCTGCCTATCCTCTGTCTAAAACGAAACCTGAAGGAGGGTCCCTGACGCCTAAGAAAGAGTTAGGGAGCCCTAAAAAGACTTCTTGGAGTCTCTGATAACCCCAAGCGGGCGGGGGAACGGGCCAAAGGGGTTCGTTTGGGGCAATCGCACAAGGGAATTACATAGGTCACACTTAACTCAAACCTTATTTAAAACCCGGGAAAACTTCCCTTTTTCCCGCCACCGGAAGGGGACTTTACCATGATCCCGGAAAGATAAAAAGACCGTCAGGGCAATTTTACCCCACTGTATCATAGGGTCAATTTTATTTGAGGGCGGCGATTCCTCTCTAAATCAAATTGCCGCATTTTTCAGTCTCCAAAGGGGGGGAACTGAATCGGACATAACTGAGGAGGAGGGTCAAAAATGGCTATTCGCCCTTGAAGGCAGGCAAGGCCCCGGGGCCTGATGGGGTTCTCTGGGGAGGGGATACAAAAACCTGAGTGTCAGATCCCCCCCATCCCCACCGGGAATATTACAACTCGTTTTTAATAAGGATGTTCGCCCGAATCAAAAAACCATAATTAAAATTATCCCGAAGAAAAGGGAAAGACCCGCTCTCCGATTTTATATAGGCCCCTACCTCATAAAATTTACCAAAAAATCTTGTCTAAATATGGCTGATCCCTCGCCGGTTTTTTGGCCCCCACTTGTTGGACCCTCCCCAAAAAGGGTTTATCAAGGAAGAGCGGCGGTGGGGGAAAACAGGAAAGTTAGCGGTTTTTGGAAAGGGGCCGACACAAAACCCCCGCCGGAGAGAGGCCCGTCCCGGTGGCCCTTTGATGCAGGGAAAAGGCCTTTGATAAGTCGATGGGATGGGGTTTGGTTTGTCCTGGAACCATGGGAAATTACAGGGCGTTTAGGTCGGTCCCCTCTGCATTTGATTCCCCAAAAGCCCAAAAATTTATCCCCGGGCTTCCCTTTTTCCCCAAAAACCCCCCCCCAGAAGGGCAAGGCAGGGGTGTCCCCTTTCCCCCTTATTTTTATTTTTCCTTAAACCCCTTTGGGCCGGTACTTTAGGATTTGACCTCTTTCGGGGATCCCAAAAGGGACAAAAAGGTGAAGACCGCTTTGTTTGCAGTGTCTCATACTATTCATGTCTGCTCCCGACCACCTCACCGTGCTGGAGTTGCTGGGGATATTTCGGCACGCTATCAGGGTTTTAAATAACGTGTCCAAGAGGAATTGTTTGAAATTGGCCCAAGCATCACGGGCCCAGGGGCGAACATGGGATTACATTACCCAAAATCAGGAAAAAATACTTATTTGGGTATCCCAAAGGGGGTCGGGCACCCGACTCGATGTATAAGTTAAAATATTCCCCCCTTTATAAAAAAAATCTCCCAGGCCGAAGGTTTGGACCTCCTGCCCCGTCACCACCGGTAGATGCCCGCCATAAAAGATGGTCTGCTTCCCCCCACTGCTTCCGTACAAACCCCCCATTCCTGCTCAAACATAAGACATAAAACCCCATTTAATCATGCTTTTCCGTTTAATGGGGGGAAAAAAAAAACCCCCCCCTATTGCGCTACATAAATGATCCCGCCAGTTGGGCAGGTGGGGTGAAATCTCCCTGATTTTTAGGGGTTTTTAACCTGGGTTGCGATCGCCCCATGCAACTGGATTGGGGGGGCGCTCCCCCCTTCTCGAATTGGGGGTTTTGAAAAAAAACGTTAATGCGCCCTTGGACCCAAAGGCCTTGCTCCTACCGGTATCCTAATTTTCCTTCTCTGATTAAAGTTGCCCCCGTTCCGAGACACAAAAATGGGATGGGAAAAATTGAGGAAAAGCTTGGCCTTCCTTCGCGCTCTTTGGACATGCCCATTTGGGTCTCCCGAATTTTCCCCCTGGGTCAGAGCAATCCATGTTTTTGAAAGTGGGGGGAGCAGGTCTGGCCAAAGCGGGGCGCTAATGCAAGTGAGTTCTCGGAGATGGGGAAAACCCTCGGAGATGCGAGAGGTTCTCCTTACCCAAATCCCACTTTTGGTGCTACAGTTTCTATTTTGTAATGGGAGAAGAGATGCTCCAAGGAGCCTTCCTAACGATTTTGACACTTTTGTCAAACCACCAATCATATTGTCATAGGGGTCATGCTGAATGAGGGGTGGTGCAGAAAAGGGTAGCTTTCGGCATTCATACTGGGCCGCCCATTTGGGGAAATGCCCAGACCCAAAAATCCCGAAGGGTGTGGTGAAACCCCACGGAAAACATCATATGCGAGACCTGGGGGGAAACTTACTTAAGATAAAACTAAAGCCCTCACGCCTTCAAACCCCCCCCTTTAAACTTCCCCTAGATTGCGCATGCCTAAATGCGGCACACATAAAACGGACCCAGGCACGGTCTGTGGGGAAAGCAGCTATACACAAACCCTGGGGCACTGTCCTTCAAACATTCAGCTTCATTTGGGGTCACCCCCGGAAAATTATGAAACCTGATCTTCCCTTTTCCCCAGGCTCGGGGGGAAAGGGGGGGGTTCTAGGGGGTCAGCCACCCAACCCGGTTTCCCGGGAAAAAGTTCACTTGCCCTTTTGGGAGCAAAAGGGCCTCTTACGTTATGGGTGAAGCCACTCTCCCGCAACCCCGGGGTCATAAAGCATGGAGGATTATTTATAGCGGGCGCTGGAAAAAGAGAGGGTTAAGGGATCCGAACCCAGGGTTCTTCAGACGTTTGGGGAACCTTCATAAATCGATTTTCCGAAGAGAGTAGAAGCCCCTTTTGCAAGGGTTTAAAAACAGGGTTTGGGACTGTAGGGAGGAATCGGGGGCACATGAGGGACTTCAAGTTGAGGGAACTTTGGACTTGATATGGGTTCCATTAAAAAACCCCCTTATGCTTCTGAAGTGGGCCCAAAAAAAAAAACATGTTTAGAGTCCTTTTAAAGCCGGGAAATTTGAAATCAAGGGGTGTAAAAGGGGTATCTACCCATTCCCCAAAAGGGTTCTTAATAGAGGTATGCCTGAACAATGGGTCTGAAAGGAGGGGGAAACATTTTTTTTTTTTGTGTTTTGGAAAAAAATGGAAAATCGGAAAAAGGATGGATTTTTAATAATTTTTGTTTGTGCTTGCTTATCAGTGAGAACCCCTTAACACACCATATTCCACCAATTTCCCTTTGTTTATGAAATCACAAGTGGTTCCAGGTAAAGGGGAGTTGGTCCCCTCCCCCCGGAGGAGCAATAAATTCGCGCCAAAAAACCCCTATCCGGGATGATGACCGATCCCCCCTTATCTGCTTCCCTTTTAAACAATACCCGGGCATTTTGAAAGGGCTTTTTAAGCCATCTGTTGATTTTTTTTTTAAAATTTTTTTTTTTTATTTAATTATTAGGCTGAAATACCCTTTTGAATCACACAATTCCATTTCGAAATTTCCCTGAAAGGGGTCCGCTGCATAAGTCTCAATGAACGGGAAAAAAACGGGGTTAGATGTCTGAAATCTTTGGAATTAACATAACCACCCGTGTTACCCTGTTTTTAATTCATTTAAGGATCAAAGTAACCTGCCCACAAGTTGAAATCAGCACAAGTGGGGTACAAACATTTCCGGGAGTCCATTGTTATTGTTCTCTTCATTTAATTAACTTTTTTTAGGTCACTGAGGCCCCTACATACCGAAAAAAGTTTTCTAACAGTTAGCTTTCTTTTAAACCTGTTCACATCAAAAAATTGTAGAAAATAAACAAAATGGTTTTTATGAGCTCAGAATTTATTGCTCCCCCAGGTGAAGGGGACCATCTCCCTTTAACCCGGGGATCCTACTTTTGGTTTCAATAAAAATGGTAATTGGGGAATTTTGGTGTGTCCTAGGGGGGTTTTCATATAAGCAAGCCCAAATTTTTAAATTTTTTAAAAATCCATCCATTCGATTATTTTTTCCAAAACAACAAAAAAAATGTTTCCCCCCCCTTCAGACCCATTGTGTGCAGGCATATCCTCTATGAATGAACACCTTTTGTGGGAATTGGTATAGCCTTGATTGTTCTAATTATACCTTGCTTGTATAAGACTCTAACATGTTTTGTTGTCACTTCGATTCAAAGCATAAGTGGTTATAATCAGATTATGTGTGGGATCACCAGCGTGATATTGCATCCGCTTTAATACTCTGCATCCTCATGACTTTGTCTTGTTTGCAATTTTGTGGTTTTGGATATGTACGTGATTTCTTCGGGTAATTTAAAACTTTTTTTGATTCAAGCAATTTCATTTTTACTGAAGCATAATTATTTCATGTTTGAAAACAAAAGTTTTATTAACCAATCCACCGGGAGCGGCAATGGGGGCCATCTTTTCACCAACTTAAATGCCATTATTTTTATGGCTATGGTGGGAGAATCTTTAAATTATTCAATCAGAATAATCCTTTTTTTTTTTTCAGTAGTAAACCAGTGGTATGGACGCATCAAATGATGACCTGGTGATTAATTATGTGAGGGGAGGAGGAGTGGCGACCATACCACTGTTAATGGAATACTTGAATTCTCATATTGTTGGTTTAAAATTTACCTATTATTTTTTTATTGAGATTTTTTTAGAATTCCGTTTTTGGATTTGTTTTCTTCTGAATGTGATCGGCCAAGTCCTCGGGTACCCATACTGAATCTTATAGAAAAGAATACGGCAGGTAATGCTATACTGGCATGCACTCTCTAATCACCCAATACACCCTATTCTAAACGATTACTTTGGGCGAATATTATACGTTTAAAAAGAAATAACTCACAAACCTCATCGTATCAAAAAACCGCGCTTGCCATAACAAGAAATACAAAAGAAAACGCCCAGTAACCCCACATGGATTCTGAAGGCAGCTGAAATCAAGGTAGTCAGGTATATCACGTAATACCTTGATTTGCAATAAAAAGTGTAGAAAGGAAGACAAACAGTGGCCGATCCATTTTACAATCACAAACTAGATTTTATCCACTACCTACTCACAGGAGTTTAAACATATTTCCGCCAGATCAATTGTTAGACAAAACCATTTGGTATAATGACCCTAGTATTTTAAAATCTTGTGAGCCATGGTTTTGAAATGTATCTCTAGAAAAAGCTTGACTTAGGTATAATGATTTTGTTCACCATACCCTTTTGCTACTCCCACAAACCAGAACCAACAGTGGTTAAAATTTAATTGGATCTTTCAAGATGCTCTCCTAACCAGAATAATTGTTTGTACAGTAATGAAAGTTGTTACGAAATTTTTTCTTCATATGTAACTGGTGATAGCTACAGTATGTAAAACTTTTCATTAACTGTAAACTCAACATTTATTGTCTACTGTGTCATGTGAACAGTGTCGTAAACAGTATGTTGGTTCCACATCATGCACACTGAAGACCAGATACTCCGGACACTTAAACTGGATGTGGAGGTCTAATGACTTTCACCGGATCTCTGCATGTTTCTGCACACTGTGTTAGTTCACCAGTTGAAACAACACTCTGACTGTGACTGGTTTTGAAAGGGATACACCTCCCAGCAGGGAGGTTGAAACAAGTTCAGAAGCTTCGCACTCTCATGAAGCTTACTGGATTTTTGTACATAAATACTTATCAACCTTTGGCTTGAACAAAAGAACAGACCACATGTTACATTATTGATCCATCTAAGGTATGTTCTTTAGTTAAACTTTACCTTACCCATTGAGCTAACTATATGAGTAAAAAAGATCACTGCATTAACTCTGAACTGATCACATGTTTTTTTATTTCTGACTTTTGATTGGTCCCTCTTCTTTTAATATAAAGTTAGAATGATGTAAGCTAGTCATTTATGCCAATATGAAGGGCCCTTGAGGCCTGAAAACGCGTAGACGACTGTTGTTATGATGGATCTAAGTTTTGACTTCTGATACCTAAATAAAAGAAAAAACGGCTTTTTAGAGCGCGACATCCGTCACTCAATTGGGCTTCCTAAGTATCACAAAACGTATTGTGTTTCCCTTCGTGGGCAGTCTTCTGCAGCCTTTTGCAAGTGGACTCTGTATTCCCCATTTGTCACATGCACTGCTCGTACTTGTTGAAGCCACTTTGGCACCCGGAGAAAAACTACGGGCCCACGTCAGGCCACCAAGGCTTCGTATTCACTTCACATAAGCACCCCGTGCTCAGTGGAACTCTCTCCCTACTGATTTAATTTGGCAAATATGGAAATTGTGTAATGCCTTTTTCTCAATAATACAATACAATCAAAGTAAAAATTTTACACAATTGCTATATTGATTAACTTGTTTCTTATAGTTCTATATGTTGCTTATTATGCAAAAACCGTGGGATCTGACAGTAGAATAATATGTCATGAATCAAAAAACAAGAATAATTTTAACAGCAACGCGAAAACCATAGTCAAAAATTAATATCAGTCCGATCAGACAAAGATTCATAAAATCTATAATTATTTAAACTTAAATGATAATGTTTCTCACCGCAAGATGGCAGGCGTACCTAAGCAAAACAACACAGCAAAAAATAACACACTAGCTGAAGAAAAATCAATAAATCAATAAGTAAGTTTACACAAGCTGAAAAAAGTTCCAAAGCTCAATTAAATTCAAGAAAAAACTCAACTGCAGTGACAAGCAACAATTCAACCTAAAATTGTAACAGAGATACAAAAACCTAAGCAAAGCAATAAGACACTATACCCCTATAACCGGTTAATAACTACAAGCAAGATAACAAAATACGTTTTAAAGTGGACAACCTATATACCTCTTGCAGACCATTGGAACATGGACGAAAGAAGCCATGCGATAGAAAGCTTGAATTTGAGGGTGTAAAGCTCACCAATGGCCAGAAGAAATCCCAGGTTCTCTCGTCCAAGCCGCCTTCCACAGATTGCCCGTTCAACCACTACAGCCTTAGGTATACCTGAACCGTGCCTGGAACACCACTGATGAGGACCTCCCCGAGTCTTCCACGATCAAATGATGACACGAGCTTGTGATCTAGTCAAGTTTTGATCAGATACTATAAAAAGTGACCCTACCAGATGTCTTTTAAAGGCTTATTAGGCGATTCCATATAAGATAATGATAAAGAGTGGTCTGGGCCCTAAGGTGTCTCACCAATTGGTACCCATAATGTAAGGCTTGCGTTACTAATTATCAGATTCATTAAAATATAGTTA
>JAODAL010052989.1:0-25605 GCA_025379985.1 Phyllomedusa bahiana
CCCTTGGGATATAAATTGCGCTCCACAAATGGCCAGGAAAAATTTACTCGTATGTGTCGTTTAAAAACACTGTGTGTTTTACTAAATGTAAAAGCACAAACAGGCTTAATTAACCTTCGGACATGAATTAGGCTACAGGAAAAATTAATATATTTTGGCGTTGAAAATGATGGTTTCTTGTGGTCAGCACACCAGCAAAACAACGCAAAATTAACCCCTGGATGTAAATTGCGCCAAAAAAATTGAGCCCTACAAAATAGTAGCTTTGTAGCGGTTACAATTGCGTGTTTTCTACGCCACACAACAAGAGATACAGTTGAATTAACCTTTGCTTGTGAATTAGGCTACAGGAAAAATTATATATTTTTGGGCGTTGAAAAAAGAGGGTTTTTCTTGGGGTCAGCACACCAGCAAAACAACGCTTAATTAACCCCTGGATGAAAAATTGCGCCAAAGAATTTGAGCCGCACAAACTAGTAGCTTGTAGCTTTGTTACAATTGCGTGTTTTCTACGCCACACAACAAGAGATACAGTTAGTAATTAACCTTTGCTTGTGAATTAGGCTACAGGAAAAATTTATAAATTTTGGCGTTGAAAAAGGACGGTTTCTTGGGGTCAGCACACCAGCAAACAAACGCTTAATTAACCCTGGATGTAAATTGCGCCAAAAGCATTGAGCCGCACAAAATAGTAGCTTTGTAGCGTGTTACAATTGCGTGTTTTCTACGCCACACAATAAGAGATACAGTTGTAATTAACCTTTGCTTGTGAATTACAACTGTATCTCTTATTGTGTGGCGTTGAAAAAGACGGTTTCTTGGGGTCAGCACACCAGCAAAACAACGCTTAATTAACCCCTGGATGTAAATTGCGCCAAAGAATTGAGCCCCACAAAATAGTATCTTTGTAGCGTGTTACAATTGTGTGTTTTCTACGCCAAACAACAAGAGATACATTTGTAATTAACCTTTGCTTGTGAATTAGGCTACAGGAAAAATTTATATATTTTGGCATTGAAAAAGAACGGTTTTTTGGGTCAGCACACCAGCAAAACAACGCTTAATTTAACCCCGGATTAAATTGCGCCAAAGAATTGAGCCGCACAAAATAGTAGCTTTGTAGCGTGTTACAATTGCGTGTTTTCTACGCCCACAAAAACAAGAGATACAGTTTGTAATAACCTTTGCTTGTGAATAGGCTACAGGAAAAATTTATATATTTTGGCTTTTGAAAAAGAGGGTTTTCTTGGGGTCAGCACAACAGCAAAACAACGCTTAATTAACCCCTGGATGTAAATTGCGCAAAAGAATTGAGCAGCCAAAATGAAGTGAAATTGTTTGTAAAACGCTGTTTCTTTAAATGAATACAACAGGAACTGGTTTTAGATCCTACTTGGATATTGAATGTATATGCAGTGCATGGACGCACACTGGATTTCAGATCCAATACCCCAAAAAATTAGAAATAGAACATTAAGAGAACAGTCTCTGAACAAAACTGAACACCCCCCAGAAATCGCTATATAAAAATCAATTCTTCAGTAAGAGCTATCAGCCGCGGCAAACCCTTCCCTGATGAGCACAGTGAGAGGATTGTGAGCTCCCGGCGTCGCGCCCGGACATATAAAGTGCGGTGACGTCACAGAATCCCGCCGGTCTCTGATTGGCTTCACCTCTGCACAGTCATGCAGGCTATGCCCTTCTTCCCCCCAGAGTGCTTTGCCCCCTGTAGCGCCATGTGCTCGCAGCCATTTTTTTCAATCAAAAGCACACTTCGTTCACCCGAAGTACCCCAAACTTCGACTTCGTTCCGACCGAAGTTTTCCCTGAAATTTAAATAATTTCCCACTTCGTTAGAATCGATTCGCCCACTTCCCTAAAGGCCTTTCTTGGGAATAACTTGTAAGTCAAAACGGGACAGGGAGCAGGTTAAAAAGGGATTTGCCCTAGGGGCGAACGTAGAGAGGAACTACACAGGTCACATTTACACCCACCCTTTAGATACAGAAACAAACCGGGAAACCCTTTTCCGGGTTACTGAAGGGGGCCTATAAACCTTAATATTACACCTCCGACACCTGGGGGCACAACCACCGCTGCCCCAGCACGGGTTAATGATATATTTTTCGGCAATTTTTCCCACATTATAGCAATGGGAGGGCAACTTCAGGCAGAGGGGGAACAAAAATTCCTGTCTAAGCAAATTGCCGTGCCTTCTAAACCCCCCAGGGGAAGGGAACTCAGTGCGGCATTACGAGGAGGAGGTAAATACTATCTGCCACTGAAGCAGGCAACCCCGGGGACCTGGGGGTTCTCAGAGGATGTATAAGATTCTAATGGACAGATTGCCCTACCCCACCGAATATTAAAACCCTCCCTCTCCAATGGATGTTCGGCCAGAATCTAAAACGCTTATTTAAAATACCCCCCAAAAAAGGGGAAGGACCCACTACCCCCCTGATCCTAAGGCCTATATCCCTCATTACTTTGACAGAAGATCTTGTCCAAAAACTTGCCGATCGCCTTGCTTGTTTCAGCCGCATTTGATAGGGTCCTTCAAAGGGGATTTCTAAAAAGCCGGGCGTGGGGGGCAACATTAGGAAGGTACTTGCGGTTCTGAGGGGGTCCGACACAAACCTTTGCCGGGAAGCGGCCTTTTTTTAGTAGTTTTTGAAAAAAAAAGGCCTTTCGATAACGTGAGAGGGGACGGCCGGGTTTCCCCTGGATGCTAGGGGGAAAACCGGACATTTAGGTCTTTTCTTTCTGCATTTACGAGTCCGCAGCTCAGATACACACCCCAGTTTCCTTTCCCAAAAAAAATTCTCTTCAAAAAGGGACACACAGGGGTGCCCGCTGTCCCCTTACTTTTAAATTTTGGGCCCCTTGAACCCTTGGCATGACGCTTGGGGATTCTACCTTTTTTCGGGATAAATAGGGAACAGAAGGGGAAGACTCCCTTATTTGCGGACACCTTTTACTTTATGGGGGATCCCCTGCCCCAACTTCCCAAGTGTAAATTCATGCATCATTTCGGCACGTTATCAGGATACAAAGTGAATGTGCCAAAAGTGAATTATGGAACTTCCCCCCAAAGTCCCCAAAAACCCCAAGGGGAAAAAGGGGGGTAACATAGCTCGTTCCCAAAGTACCCACTTATCTGGGCATCAAGTAGTCGGACCCAGACGTGATTAAAAGCTGAATTTTCCCGCCACTTATCAACAAAATTCTCAAATCTAAACGTTGGACTCCCTGCCCTGCAATCGCGGGAGGTGCCCCCCATAAAAATGGGTTTATTCCTCCGTGCATATCCCCTTTCAGACCCTCCCCTTCCCCCTTCAAGCATAGGACATCAAAAAAAATTTAAATTTTGCTTTTCTAACTTTATATGGGTAGGGGAAAAAACCCCCCTATCGCGCTACCAAATTAATATTACCATTTTTGGGGGGGGAGGGGTATTTTTCCCAAATTTTGGGGGGGTACAATCTGGGATGTCGGCCTCACAGACGCTGGTTGAGGGACATTCCCCCCTTTTCAAACGGGGAAATGGAAAGGGAGCTGATGCGCACTTGGGACCCCCCAAACTTTCTCCATACCCGGTATCCCAAGTTACCTACACGATCAAACTTCCCCCTGTTTTGGACACAATAATGGTTAGGAAGGATGAGGAAACGTCCTAGCCTTTCCCCTTTTCTCTCCTAAGATATGCCATTTTTGGGTCATCCCCAAATTTCCTTTGGGTCAGAGCAAACCCCATGTTTGGGAGATGGAGGGAGGAGGTCTGGCCGTAGGGGGAATTTTATGCATGTGAACTCTCGGGATGGCTGAAGCCCTCGGGGATGCTCGAGAGGTTCTCCTTACCCGGATCAATTCTTGCCGCTTATCATTTTCTATTTTTGCAATGGGGGCTCGAGATGATCAAGGAACCTCCCTAATGACTTTGACGCTTTCTCCCCCCCCACAAAGGGAAACCTGTTGTCTCCGGGACTCTATCAGATTGCGAGGGTGGGGGTGGAAAAGTCCTCCCAGGCATTTCACTATTGGGGCAGACGATTGGGAAAGACAATCCCCGACAGATCCCGAAGGGGTTTTTTGGCCATAGTAAACATATTATAGGAGACTTTGGCGAGAAAATTACTTTAAGATCATACACAACGCCATCTACGCTTTCAAAATTCCCCCCCCTCGTAATTTTTCCCCATAGAAACAACATTGTCCTAAATGTGGCATACATAAAATGACCTATGGGACCGTCTGTGGGAAAGTAGCTATACCAAACTTATTGGGACACGATCCCTTTAATTTTCCACTTTTTTCGGGGGCACTCTGGGGGAAAAAATATTTAGCTTTTGATCTTTCACTCCCAGACCCCCCCCGGGTGTGGAGGGGGAAGGACCTGAGGGGGGCAGCTCATTCACCGATTTCCGGGGAAAAGTTCCATTACATTCTGGGAGCGAAGCGTTGTTTTTGCTAAGTTGTGGTGAAGCCCACTCTCCCTTTCCCCCTCCGGGGGGATGAAACAGCTGGGAAAACTATTTAAGCTGACAAGTTGGAGACGGAGAGGCGTAGGGAGATCCGTACTCTGGGGTTTTTCAGATGCTGGAGAACTTTCATAGAGTCTCACTACTCTGATAGGGAAATAGAAGCTCTCATGCAAGGGTTTAAATATACAGCATGGTACTGCAAGGAACGGGTTGGAGGCACTTTGGGGAGATTACAGACCTGAGGAAACAAAGGAGGGACGCATACGCATTTTTGTTAAGTTAGTTTTGTTTTTTTTCCTGGGTGTATTTTTTTTCTCGCGAATGTTTTCATATTTCAGTGTGGGCTGGAACTGGCAAATCTATGTTGTGATCATTTTACATGTCAGAGATGTGTGATAACTGTGTTCTATGTGTTAAATATTTGAAAACGCAATAAAATGTGTTTAAAAAAAAAAAAAGAATTGAACAGACATCATAAAAAAATAGATCCTCTGTAACATTTTGTTATCTGGTTAATGAACTACCTTCCACAGGACCATTAAACATCAAAAACATAAAATAATTCGTTTTTCTATAATAAGGTAAAATAATGTCCTAAAGAAGCTCGGCTCAGGGACCAGATAAAGCTTTCAAAGCCTGACTAGGAAAGAGCACGTTCTTTGAAGATAAGTAATTAATGTCTTTACTACATTTATTTAGGAAGATGCGGCCTACTCAAGACTGACAAAAGTTATATTGGTAGAATAATGGCCTCAGCAAAGATGACATCTGAAAAGACTTCAGTGAATACTGCTTAGGAACAGAAGTTGGGATATATATGCTCTTGTATGACACCAAATGCTGATACGAGTATGATAGGCGTTACAGTCATTAAATAGTCATCTAATAGTGCAATATAGGAATGGGCCTGGGGCATTGTTGACTCCAAACTAGTTTGAGACAAGTCATTTACTCATCTGCAGGATGGTGTCAATTTCTCTTTCAAATCATTGACTGATGACCAATGGCAACAGGGTTAAGTAAACTAAGAACTGTGCGCTGAGGTCCATCAGCTATGAATAAGAAAAGCTGCACTGATTAATGAAGAAATTCATTGAAAAGGATGGTTTACATGTCTGTGCAGGGTTGTACTTCCTATATTGACTATTACATATTGAGTATTGATTTCTACATTGCAGCAGCCAGTGGTGGTTAATTATCTCGAGAAAAATTAATGTCACCACTTCAGGAAAAGTGTATATATAAATATATGATATTTCCTTGCATGTATATCAAATGACATCTGCAAATGGTCATGTGACAACTAAACTTTTACCTAAAACAAAGAATAGTAAAAAACAATAGAGTAGTTAGTAATACAAAATGGATGACATGTCTTGGTGCCAATTCGCCAGTTCTAAATTACTTTTTCTCAGTGTAGAATGCGCCCGAATGTATGAAATTGCCATATGTGGGTTCAAAAATCTAGTTTGTGGTATGTCTTGCACAGCATATTTTTTGCACATTTCTGGTGCTTTTTTGGCGCATAATTGGTGCATTTAAAAGTGTCATGTCTGGCACAGAATGCCACAAGTTTAGGCATATGACTGTTCATACATTTATAGAACAGGGCTATGACAGATTTTTTTGGTCCAAAGCATGCCAGAAAACTGGTGTAGCCCCGTTCACACATGTCACCCAATGTGTCTCAAACCTGTACAGTTACAAAATTATAGATATTGATCTGTAGTGATAGGCACAATGCATGACATAGTGGTGTGCATTGGTGAATCAAGGGAGTCCAAGAAAGATAATTCTGCCACTTGCAGTCAAACCACAAATACACTTTGCATCTTGGAGTAATCTTTTAATTTTCAACATCATTTCTTAATTTAGGGGGGCTTAGTATTACCTCTTGTATTATATGAAAGATAAATCATGGTGAACTGCTTATTTCAGTAATTTTTCTTCATATTTATTTGTACATTGTAAAGGTCCCAAACTTTGCGGACATATTATGAAAAATTAGAACATTAGAGATAGAAAAGACTGTGGTATATTTATAGTAAAGTTCGTAGTGAGGCTTTCCGCCTTTCGGACCCAAACTCACTTATGACAATGCGCAGTGTGATTTACATTGCTTTTAATGTAAAACATGTATCAACTTTCAGACGAGTGATCACCGATGTGGATTTTACTTGCGTCTTTGTGATGCGTCTTTCGGTTCTGTTCAAAGAATTTGCATGTCAGTTCTTGATCCGTTTGACGCAGAAGACACCATATTTAAAACTTTACAGTGCGTTTCTGCGGCAGCAAAAACGCATCCAAACATGCAGCACACTTTGGGTGCATGTTGGATGCTTTTTACGCAGTGCTTTTTAATACGTTTTTTGGATCTCAAAAATGCATTCAAAAATGCCGTGTGAACATACCCTTACAGGTATGTGGTGAACTGTGGCAGCATAGAGGGAGGCAGAGAAAAGGGAGGCGAGAGCAGCAGTCTCAGGCCCAACACCTCGCTATCCACACCTCTCATGCTCCTCCGGCACCTTTCACCAGTGAAGAGGAGGTCTGCACTAAGGAGATGATGGTGGTAGTTGTCCCCCCGGGGCACACTCTATGATGGTGGTCTCTCCCTCAACTGCCTGCAGTGGATGGTGTGCAAGGTGCCCTTGGTGTTCAGTGCAGAATAAGCAGGCAGGAGACAAAGGTTTAAACTTTCTCAAATCATATGCCAGCAGAGGCCTCCTTTACTTCACCTGGCAAGATGGTAAGGACATGGCAGCGATCAGCATTCAAGTTACATCTCAGCCCTTCCATTCCAAGCCACTTAGTAGATGACTAATGCAGGATAATGTCAGTATCTCGCACAACCCATCTGAGTCATTGTATTGTAGATTCGTTTTTCCTCTTTCATGATCCACTCCCATGCAGCCAGGGAAGATAAGAGATTAGAGCTGACCTCTGAGCTCAGAGGTAGCACAGCCTATGTCAGGGTGGCATGATGGATTGTACCTCTGACAGTATGCAGAAGATGCTGATGACACTGATACTCTACTACTCTACCCCGCTCTTGTGTTTCCATGGTGATTCCCTCCATTAGCTCTGAGTGACTAGAGCTGGTTACAATTCTGCAAGGCAGCATGACTATACACATTTTACAGACGTGCCGAAGGTGTTAGCTGAATACAGGGGCTAAGCAGAGGTCAACAAAATCATTGTAGAAAACACTTATCATACTACTTATAGTGCAATCAATACAGATATTAGTGTAATTACTAGTGAACATTATTATCTCTTTAGTAGTGTTTTGTACCAACTCCTGTACACTACAGGTAGTGGAGAAGAGGGTTAGTGCTTCAGATGAGGATACACATCAACCCAAAATAATGATCTACCATAGCTTTCCTGATAAGGAAGTCCAGTCACAACAACTAGAAAGGCAAGTGCTAAAGGAACATAAAAGGGACAATGCAATAGGTTGTTGTGATAGAAATGGTGTTACGTGTTTAAAATCAAAAAGTGGGTGAATAGTGGCCCACAAATGAATATGAAGTAGAGAAGGGTGGCAGCAAAATCCAAGTAATAAAGTGGTAGGCAGGATGGGCGAATAGGATCCTAGTGGGGAAGAGAAAAAGGATAGGCAGATGGAGGAAAGGGAAGAAAAAAATACTCCAGGTACTGATAGCTCTGGGGTTGGATACCATAGAGCTGAGTAGTATATTGGTAGTGATGAGTTAGTAGTGCAGCATAGGTTGTCTGTCAATCTGACCCCTGGATGCTATCTCTGCAGGAGTGTTTTGCATTTTAATGAGGTCTACCGAAGTTGTCCGAATTTTTTTATTGATGTTATCAACTTTATTTTCCATTACTGTAACTAAATTACCCGTTACCTAATTATTTTTTCCCTTCATTTGCTGTGGTGAAAAGTTTGAGAAATTACCGAAGTGAATAAAATGCATGCATTATTTACCATACATTTTCTGTCAGCCAATTAATTCTGCACATCGAAATTGATTTTCTGAACATTACCATGTGGAATACTTAAATAGCGGTGATATGTAGGCTATGAATAAAAAATGATTTCATTGAAGGTCTGAATTAAATACTGTGAAATATTAAAGACCTGCCTTATCCCCAGAGAGGTCAGGAATACTCATAGTGACAACCTTCTTGTAAAGTGTCAATGCCTCTTTTATAGGTTTTTCAGGATGCTCAAAAAGGGGGATGAAAAAAGGTAAACCCCTTTTTTTACATGGGTACGGCCTTTTCTCCTACCAACACTAATCTGTGACATGTACAGTATGAGTAAGGTCCTTGACCAAAACATCACCTTTTTATCACAATTGTATACTTTGGGGCAGATTTATCAATAGTGTCTAACTCTTAGACAAGGTAAAATTGATCAGGCTTCTTTTAAAGCGCCACATTTACATATGTTGATAAATCTGATGCATTTAAACTGTCTAATCTAACTTTTACCACCTATAATTTTGGCTTACTTTTACGCCAAAAACTGCGACAAAAATCTGGTGCCTTTTTGGTGCATTTAAGCCACGCCTATTTTTACAAGGTCACACCCCTCTGTCAGATGAGGTGCAGAAGTGCCTGAAAACACATAGTAAATGTGGTGTAAAGCTTGTAAAACATTTTTTTTTGGCCTAATTTGAGCCAGAATTTTTTGGCGAAACTGCTTGAAAAATCTTTCCTTGTCTCTCAGGGAGCTTGTGGAAAAAGTTAATAAATTTCTTTATTGCTAAAAATCTTGGGTTTTCAATAGTGTGTTCTGGAAATAAGTTACCGCAGCTCATTGCTTGTTTTTGCATTCATTTAATGGACCACACAATAGTCCATACAAGGTTTTCGGAGCATTTCCCCTCACCCAAAAACACATCCAAAACGCCCCCAAAATGCCCCAAATTCTTTTAAAATGATTCCTATGCAAAACCTCTTTTGTTTTCACACACGACGGGTTTTTACCGCTTTTTGAAGTGTCATTCAATTTTTTAAGTGTGTTTTAGGCACGTTTTTAGGTGCATTTCTCGCTTTTTGGGTTTTTGGGCGTTTTTGGACTTTAATTTTTGGGGTGCTTTTTAAAAAAAAAAACCTAAAAAAACCTCATCTGAAGAAGTGTTTCGATGCTTTTTTTTGGGAGCGTAAACGCCCGAAACCGCTTTGACAAACCCCATCAAAAACACCGTTGAACATACCTTTCTATATAAAAAACTAGCACAGTCGGCATGTAAAAAAGCCCCAATGAGATGGGACAGTGGGCAGGTGAGACTCCTGTTCTTAGAGCAACGGACAGAGAGGACATACTGTATGTCCATATATGTCCATATATCTAAAGAGAAACTCCTGTATTGTGAGTGTGGACACAGAGGACATTTGTCCTGGTAGCAGAATACAAAACCTATTCTCCTGCAGACTTCTAGAATGAGCAGAGCGATGGGACACTGAAAACAGCAAGACAATTTCCACCCACATCAGTGTTAGGAAGCAAGTTGTGTAAAACAGTTATTATGCATAAACTGGCAAGTATTACCCTCTCCTGTTAGGGTCTTAACTGATATTGTAATTGCCTTTCTCTTCGTTGCTGCTAAAGTTTCTGTGATCTGCACATCATAAGTTCAGGGCCAAAGGTTGGGAGTCATCCATGGTAATGTGGTGACTACTATAAGGCACATGGCATATTCGCTCCAGGTGGCTGTTGGACACTCATAAGTTTTGTATGGTGGGACAGGCTTTGGCAGAGGGTTGCCTCTCAGTGATCCATAGCAGTGAAGTAGAACAGGGTGCATAACCTGCAGTCACTGTGGCACTACTCAATATGGTGGCAACTCTTGTGAGGTTGAGTTCACTGATCCAAGGTAAATGACCATGTTATTAGTTGATTCAGGAAATCTGTTTTACTGCAACAACAACAACTGTATGTTATCCGGAAAATCAATCTTACAGACCCTTTATCTATATTGAAAGAGTGTTACAAATGGTCCAAATAGCATAGCTTTGAAGGAAAGGGTAAATCCCATGTAGCCTCCTCTTCCATAAATAACTGCATATATACCCTTTTGGGGATTGTGTTTATTTATGCTTTTTTGCTTCTTCCATGTACATTATTAATGAAACTGTAACATATCCTATCTTGATGTATGTAATCCAAGATACGCACACTCTGATTGTCATATTAATGTCAGTAAAACTGTGTGTCTGAGTGTGTGTCTGTTTGAGTGTGCGAGAGAGCGGTGTGTGTCTGAGTGTGAGAGGGAGGGGGTGTGTCTGAGTGTGAGAGGGAGGGGGTGTGTCTGAGTGTGAAAGGGAGGGGGGTGTCTGAGTGTGCGAGGGAGGGTGTGTGTTTGAGTGTGCGAGAGAGGGAGTGTGTTTGAGTGTGTGGGAAGGAGGGATGTGTGTTTCAGTGTGTGGGAGATGGGTGTGTGTGTATGAGAGTATGCGGGGGAGGGGTGTGCATGGGAGATGGCTGAGTGTGTGTGGAGAGGGGTGTGTATTGGGGGAGGATGTGGAGAGGGGGCAGAGTGTGTGTATTTCAGTGTGCGGAGGAGTTGTGTGTATTTCAGTGTGTGGGGAAGGAGTGTGTTTCAGTGTGTGGGACAGGGGTGTATGTGTTTGAGTATGCAAGGGGGTAGGAGTTGATCACTTATTTTCTGCCCCTTGCCCCTTTCTCCTGCACCCTGAGGTCTGTCTTTGGTAGTCTCAATGGGCGGGAGACAGGCCACAAGTGGTTGAGGTTGCCCTCTGCGCCCTGTATCCTTCCCCCTGCGGTATGTCTTTGGCGGCTGGATACAGACCACAGGGGGGCAGGAGTTGCCTCCTTGTCTCCTGTCTCTTGGCCCTGTCTCCTGTCCCATGCAGTCTGTCTTTGGCAGCTACAGGTGGTAGGTAGTGTTGACTGGCAACAAACAGACTGAAACAAATTTGCATTTAAAATCTTGCTGCTTTTTACTAGCGTACGGAACATCAATGAAGGCTGCATGCCCTTATATTCCAAATCATCGCTTTACATACAATATGCAGTCAGTACTTAGCTGTAGTAGTTTTTATGGTACAATCACAGCATTTTCAACATTTCACTTGTCAGTGGTATGCAATCTCTTCCGAGCTGACTGATGTGGAGCCAAACACTCCATGTTGCACACAGCTGCAACGTTTCGGAAATCACTTTCCTTCTTCCTTCAGGTAGGTAGTGTTGAGCGATTGCGTTGGCCATCGACATCGGTCGATGGTCGATAGTCGACCATCATCGACAAGATAGTCGATAGTGAGCAGTCGATTATGAGTAGTGTTGAGCGATTGCGTTGGCTATCGAGATCGATCGATAGTCGATAGTCGGCCGCTATTGATAAGGTTTTTCGATAGTGAGCATCGATTATGAGCGATGACCATTAAAAATCATGGGAGAGCAACAACACCTTCATTATTACACCCAAACAAGGCTGGAGAAGCTGAAATTAACATCCACAACAGTCAAATGGATACGTGCTACATCTTAGGCAACACACTTAGTTTAAAAGTCACATGAAAAGAAAGTCACGAGACCATCACTATCCCTGTCCTTGGTACCTCAGCCCTGACCCTTAAACCTCATCACCCACAGAATTGTAAAGTGGCCAGAAGGCAGTAATGATTTGAGCCATCATCTTACTTGACTGTGACATTGAAATATCCCTGTCCCTGGCCCACAGCTGAAGCCCCAAACCTGCATTCAGAACCCCCACATTTAAAAAGTGCGACAAAAAGGAGTCCTTCACACCACCATTTTATTTCACTGGACATGACATACCTGTCCTGGGGACGGATCTGATGATTGCAGATGACGACATTGTGCCGTAGACTCGCGGGACGAGGAGGTAAGAACTGCTAAAAACAGGTTGCATTAACCACTGAAAGGACAGATTTGGCGACGATGTTCGTTACTTAGATATCACATTGGCCTGAGACAACCAGCGATGACATGCCTGACGGTCCTGCAACTGGCAGAATCCCGCTGGCATGCATGTTTTGTCGCCATCACTGGAAGGACAACCTTCACTCGTACCATTCTACCTCCAGAATGTGCACCCCCCCTCTTTGCTCGCTTTACCACCAGCCATTTCCCTACCATGTTCAGAAATATAAAAAATTTATAAGGTAAGGAATTAGTTTGGGAAAGTCCCTCTTATTAAAAGACGAAAATCACAGCTATCTCAAATCCTCTAATCAAAACAAAGTTGCTACGGATTCCGAAACAATTTAACTGCAAACAAATCGGCTGGGCACAAAGTCCCAAAAAACACGTATCCTGTAATGTTTTGCATAATAAACTGTATTTTTTGCACCTTTCAATTCGACCTGTGTGAATATAGACAATTGCTGTTTTTAAGATTTACGTAGATGCTGCCTCAATGAAACCCAATGCTGGGTGTGCAAAAGCCAAAAAACACGTAACGTTTATGTTTTTGATATAATAAACGGAATTTTTTGCACCTAGTCAATTCAACCTAGTGGTGCATATATAGAATTGCTGTTTTTAAAGATTTACGTGATCGCTTCGCGTCAATGCAACAATGCGCTGTGGTGTGGCAAAAGTCAAAAAACACGATAACTGTTATGTTTTGGATATAATAAACGGTATTTTTTGCACCTTTCAATTCCCTTGGTGAATATAGAATTGCTGTTTTTAAGATTTACGTAATGCCCGCGTCAATGAAACAATGCTGGCGTATAAAAGGTGGTAGATGCAAAAGTCAAAAAACACGTAACAGTTATTTTTTTGATATAATAATCGGTATTTTTTTATGCACCTATTCAATCACCTTTGTGAATATAGAATTGCTAGTTTTAAGATTTAACGTAGATGCTGCGTCGATGAACAATGCTGGGTGGGCAAAAGTTCAAAAAACACGTAACTGTTATGTTTTTGATATAATACACTGTATTTTTTGCATCTACCTTTCAATTCACCTGTGGTGAATAAAGAATTGCTGTTTTAAAGATTTGTACGTAATGCTCGCGTCATGAACAATGCTGGGGTGTGGCAAAAGTCAAAAAACGCGTAACTGTTTGTTTTTGATAATAAATAAACGGTATTTTTTGCACCTTTCAATTCACACCTGTGGTGAATATAGAATTGCTGTTTTAAGATTACGTATATGCTGCGTCAATGAACACTGCTGTGTGTGCAAAAGTCCAAAAAACACTAACTGTTATGTTTTGAATGATAAACGGTAATTTTTGCACCTTCAATTTCCCTGTGGTGAATATAGAATTGCTGTTTTTAAGATTTACGTAGATGCTATGCTTCAATGAAACAAATGCTGGGTGTGCAAAAGTCAAAAAAAACACGTAACTGGTTATGTTTTTATGATCAAATAAACGGGATTTTTTTGCCAACTTCAATTCCCCTTGTGTTGAAATATAAAATTGCTGTTTTAAGATTTACACTTACTGCCTGCGTCATGAAACAATTTTTGCCTGAAGCGCAAAAGTCAAAAAACACGTAACTGTTTATGTTTTGATATAATAAAACGGTATTCACTTTGCACTTCTCGATTCACCTGTGGTGAATAAAGAATCTGTTTTTAAGATTTGACGTAGATGCTGCTCAATGAACAATGCTGGGTGCGCAAAATCAAAAAAACGTAACGGAGAATTTTTGCGTACGATACACAACGTATTTTTTCAGGCAACAAACAACCTGTGCTTGACTACAAGATCTTGCCTGATTGTAATTTAAACACTGCAAGGTGGATATATCAACAGTCACAGGTGTAAAATGAGTAAAATTGACAAATGAACACCTATCTGTAATGTATACTGATAATCATACAGTGGAGTTTTGGAGCTAACCAAAGAACCTTGCATTACTAGAAATGATGTTTACCAATATAAGTTCAGGCTGCCCAATATCCAGGAATAATATATCACAAGCAAACTGTAAATAATAAAGATATTCCACTACAATGTCTACACTAAGTCTTGGTGAACTTTATCCATTGTTTCTTTAAAGATACAGATGCTTTATCTGTGTTCGCCCGCGGGCCCCCACCCCCCACCCCCCGCCTCCCAAACCGCCGGTGAATTTACAGCGGTGGATGCTCGCTTTAAAAATCTCTAGCTAACTACATAAATCTTCAAATCTCTAATCTAACTAAATTGGAGGGGATCCAGCAGCTAATAGTAGAGGTTTCTCTGTGCAGAAATAGACTATTTCGCGAGCAATTTGCCACAGGCTGAGCGCCAGGTCCTAACCCTATAGACTATGAGAGACACTGAGGCTGAACAGGAAAACGCTGTTTCTAAGTAAGACGAGTCATGTGTTTATTCCAGCATCGCAACCATACACATCCAGTCATGACGTCAGCACACATCATCTCACCCTGCTCCTATTCTTATTCTCAATTTGCCAGGTCCGCCCAAAATTACAGGAAGCGCCGAAAAAGGCGCGATCTAATAGAAATGATTGCACTCAGATTTTAAAAACCTTAATTATCGCATGATCTGGAAATTTCGATCACCATACAAAACCTCCGATTCACCTTTGGTCGATAAAAATGCATCAACACTAATTATGACGATGACCATAATTAAAGAGTTATGGGAGAGCAACAACACCTATTCTTACACCCAAACAAGGGGCTGGACAGAAGCTGGATTTAACATCCACAAGAGTCAAATGGATACCTGCTTACATCTTAGGCAAAAGCTTAGGTTTAAAAGCCACAGAAAAAAAAACCACACACAACATTCACTATCCCTTCCTTGTACAAACCAGCATGACCCTTAAACCTGCATCACCCACTAATTAAAAAGTGCCAGAAGGCAGTATGATTAGAACCAATCATCGTACTTGAAACTGTACATTGAATTCCTTGTCCCTGGAACTCAGCATGACCCCAAACCTGCATGCAACCCCCATATTAAAAAGTTAGCACTAAAAAAGGAGTCTTCAACCACCATTTTAGTTCGAACCTGGACAGTTGACTATACATGTTCCTGGGCCACAGCATGCACCCCCCAACCTGCATGACACCACATTTAAAAAGAGCCGGACAAAAGGAGTCTTCAAACCACCATATAGTTGAACTGGACATTGACATAATATCTGTACCTGTACCTCCGCAGCAAATGACCATTAAACCTGTCTGACCCACTGATTCAAAAGTGCCGGGCAAAGGAGTCCTTGGGGCAAATACACCACCATTTTAGTTTCACACTGGACATTGACTATACCTGTCCTGGCCACAGCTATGAAGCCCCAAACCTGCATGACCCCCAGATTCAAATGGTCCCGGGAAATAGGAGCTTTTCAACCATCATTTTAGTTTCACTGAGACCATATACTGTCCCTGTCTGGGCCACAGCATGAGCCCCAAACCTGCATGACCCCGAGATTAAACAAGTGCATGAAAAAGATTCTTTCAACACCATTTTAAGTTTCACAGTGGACATTGACTATACCTTTCCCTGGGCCACAGCATGAGCCCCAAACCTGCATGACCGCCCCACATTTAAAAAGTGCCGAAAAAGGAGTCTTTCAACCACCATTTTAAGTTTCACAGATAGTGACTATATTGTCCTGTACGCAGAATGACCATTAACCCTGTCTGAACCCACAGAATTCAAAAGTGGCCGGGAAAAGGTTTCTTCAACCACCATTTTAGTTTCACTGGAACATTGACTATACTGTCCTGGGCCACAACATGAGCCCCAAACCTGCAGAACGCCGCCAAAACATTTAAAAATTGCCTGGAAAAAGGAATTCTTTCAACCGACCATTTTGTTTACACTGACATATACAGTCCCTGTCCTGGGTAGCTGCTTGCCACTCCGTATGAGTGCGGACCCATTTTGAGCTTCAACTTGGAAATAGCTGGTGGTTACGCTCCGTTCCAACCAGGTTGCCCTTTTTCACATTCTTATTTAACTCACCTTGCTGGAGGAAATTGTCTCTGTACTTTGTCTCTCACAGTCCGTGCTCCATACTCCATGTCTCTGAATAACCATACGATCTGGTCAAGTTTTCCTGTCCTTCCTCCTTGTACAATTCAGAGAATTTTTTTACCAGCTATTTTGTACATGCAAGTTTTTTTATTAGTTTAATTCAAGAAAACACATTTTATAATAGGATGGAATCCCACCATGTCTTTGTTTCTCTTTTTTTATTTGTATTTAAATGGTTGTCTCAATACAGGATTGATAGCTATGTTAAACGATATCTTGCAAAAACCAAGTCATTTTGCAATATGTGACCATTTAACAGTGTCCTAACCTATTCCTGTTTCTGACAGCACCATCACCCTTGAGCCACTTTTGACAATTGTGAAGAACAAATGTCTGTTAGAAACAAAAAAAATTTATAATAGGACCTGTAGTATAGCTGCATTCACAGCATAAATGCCCCCCAAAATTCAAAGCATACCCTTGAGCCACTTTGGTCAATTGTGAAGAACAAATGTCTGTTCAGAAACAAAAAATTTATATAATAGTACCTGTAGTATGCTGGCATTTCAAGCAGCATGACCCAAAAAATTATAAAATGCTTCTCAGCCACTGTACAAAATTGTGAGGAGAAATGCCACTTAGAAGCCACATTTCTGTTCCAAAGTACCAAGATGTATTGACAGTATCTCACAGTTACAATACCCCCAAAATTATTAATATGACTTCTCAAGCACTATTAAAAATAAGAGGGGAATATGCCACTTAGAAGCCACAATTTCTTGTTCCAAAGGACCATGAATTATGCTGTATCTCACAGCTACATCGCCCAAAAAATTATAAATAATAGACTTCTCAGCACAAAGCCACTATTAAAAATTGTGATGGAGAAACAATGGCCACTTAAAAGCCACAATTTCTGTTCCAAGGACCATAATATTGCATAAATCTCACAGCAACATGACCCCCCAAAAAATTATAAATATGACTTCTCAGCCACTATTAAAAATGTAGAGGGGGAAATGCCAACATAAAGCCACATTTCTGTTCCAAAAGGACCATGATTATTGCTGTAATTCTCAACAGCTACATGACCCCAAAAAATATAAATATGACTTCTCAGCCACTATAAAAATTGTGAGACGCGAAATGCCACTTAAAAGCCACATTTTCTGTTCCAAAAGGTACCATCAATTAATAGCGCTGTTAATCTCACAGCAACAAGACCTTCAAAACCCATTGACAATGCGAAAACATCTAAAGATATAATTGAGTAAATGGAAACGGTGTTGTCAATAAACCATGCTGTCTTTTACAGTCTCCATCACAGCTAAACCAGCAAACAGAACTGTTGGGAAAAGAGAATAAAAAATTGCAGTAAGAAATGGATCATTATAAAAAAACATTTTCAAGAGAACCATTTCTGTTTGCAAGAGGAATGTGAAGTAGAACCGCAACTAATCGGTACCTCAGGCAAATGGGCCACAACAACATCACAGAGATCCTGGCCAGATTCATCTTGATGAAAGTCAAACGATCCACATTATCTTGTGGAAAGCCGGCACATGCGTTTGTCCTGTAATGACTCCTCCAGCTGTGTCTGAAGGTCCCTCAGATAGACGCTGGCTGCTGGCAGGAACAACAACTCTATAGCGTGAACGAGCCAGCGCGCGCCATTCGTCCATTTAGGGATACCCAGAAAGTCTATTGGGTCCGGAACACATTACAAAAACATTCGTGTTGAGCCGCCAGATAGTCGTGCACCTTGATCTTAAGCGATCTCTGTTGTTGATTGTGCCCAGCATTGCATGCGTTGGATGATGTAAACCAAAGAATGCCGAGTCACCCATTAGCTTCTGGCCTACCTTTGCCTCTGCTGCCGCTTACTCCTCCTTGGCACATCTAACTGCTGTCCCACGTCGCTGATGTAGATCCACCGAGACATTTGGGAACGTGAAGCAGACGCAACAGAATGTCTCCCATTGATCAATCAGCAAGGTCTCCATTTCCTGCAATTTACTCTCTATTGGTGGTGAAATAAAGGTGCTGATTATTTTTGTTTTGACCAGGGTGGATCCTGGAGGCGGCCACCCAGTAACTGTTGTTCATTTTGATGGCCTTAAATGCGAGGATCATGTTGGAGGAAATGAGTCAACCAAGCACTCATTTGAGAGCTGGAGCCTTGAATTTCCAAGCGCCTTGGGTTCGAGGGGCACTAGCACACTGATTCTTCCTCTCTTCCTCCCCGCCTCGAAATTCGCTACAACCTCTTTCCAAGGCAGGGACGTCGATAACATCGGTGTCTAGGAATACCTCCTCCTCCTCCTCCTCCTCCTCCTCCTCCGCTGCATCCAGAACAGCTTCAACACAGCCCAGACTTGCAAGAGATGAGTGCACCCTGAGATCTGATGCGCCACCTTGCACTAGCTCTGGAACCCCGAACCACTCCTAATGACAGACCGACTGAAATATGTGAAACTGTCGGCCTTGTGATTTTACGAAGAGAAAGGCCCGTGTCCACATCTTTGTCTGTCTCCTCCTCCGTCACCTGGCGGACCTGTTGAGTTTTCAGAGTGTCCACCGATCGTTCCAGAACTAAGATCCACCCGGGCACGATTGCTCATGCTGACTAGGGCATTGATCCGCACTGACATTTTGGATTGCTTCTTCAAAACTGTGCAATGAAGGTGCAGAGCTCTTTCACCTGCCTCCACTCATCGGTGGCTCAACACCTCCAGTGTCCGCACCGCTGCTTGTCAAGGCCATGTGTCACTCGTAACTGCGTATGCATTGCGGCTCGCGCCACACAATCGCTGAGCATGTGGAGTGGAAATCCATCGTGTTTGGCCAACCCGGCCCACAATCAGATGGGTTGACGGGAGGCCGAGGCTGACAGCTGCAAACGCAGCCAGGCGGGATAGCAGGGTGCGAACCCTGGACGGAAGTGCAAACTTATATTTCCGACCTTCCTCAAGCAGGCGTCCAGACCCGGGTAGCTCTTTAGAAATTTCAGTGGAACGACAAGGTTCATAACCTTGACATGCAATGGATGTGCTCCAGCCTAACCGATCTTAAGGGCGGCCACAGATTCGCCCGTTATCTGCACACCACCTTGCCTGGCAACAAGGAGTTCTTGGCACCCAACCAAGCGCTCGATCTCTTCGTTGCGAGACAGCCGACCACAGCTCCTGACCTGAGTTGGACGGTCCCCAAGATCAAGTATTAATTCAACAACGCAAGACCCCAAAGCCTCGGTTTCTCTGGGCACGTGATGCCACCAGAGGACCTTGGGAAAGAACCCACTGCACTCCAGTCCCTGCGGTTTTGTAAGAGCGTGCGCCGACCTGAAGCCACCGTCGCCCCCAAGACATCCACCCAGCTCACCCTAGGAGCTTTCACAGAATATAGCGCCTTGGCCGTGCTACTAGTCCATTTCTGTGTCAGTGGACTTTTCCGGACACTGATGCAGACAACGCGCTTTGAAATTTTTAGATGAACACGTGGCTGGCCAGGGCAGGGACAGGCTTTTCTGAGCAAAGAAATGCCATGCTCGCTATCTGTTAATTGGGGGCACATGCAAAGGGCCATGACGTGTGAACCCATCTTGTGTCACCAACGGAAAGTGCAACATTTCCAAGGCCAAACGCCTGGCAATGCGACATCAAAGCTTGTGGCTTTGCGGGATGGTTTTTGGGTTAAAGTGTTTCTTCTGCTCCAAACCTGGAAGCAAGATGGCTGGCTGCTCAGACTTGGTGGCCGCTGTACGAGCGTGCAGGACAACAAACTGCGGAAGGAGAAGGGGGTAGGATTGGGGTCTCTGGTTGAGCTGGTGGTACTCGGGATGCGACGGTTGAGGCCTGAAGCGGAGCTGATCCCTGATCATGACTCTGGAGAAGACATGGGCAGCTGAGGAACGCTTGTGGTGTCGTAGAAGGAGGAAGGCGGAGAACAGAGGGTGTGAGAGTGGTTGGAGGCCTGGCTCGGTCTGGCCTTTTTTGGCCAAGTGATGCCCATCCATTTCAACTCATGCATTCGCTGCATGTGACTAGACATGTGTGATGGTGGTTAAACACCTAAGTTCCTTGCCTCTACTTATGCGTTTACGGGCATAGGCGGCATATGAACATCGCTGGGTGAACATAGGAGGCTTGGTCAAAGAATGCCCAGGCAATTGAAGGTCCTGGACCTTTTTGACGCACGATAAGCGAGGAGCAGGGGTTTTGCGCCTGACCGTGAGCTGGCGGAATCATATCAGAGGACTTCCTGCACTCCGCCCTCTCCCTTTTTGAGGCGGAACCCGTACTGACACACCCACCTACCATCATCTTCCCTCCTCTTCCAGTGATGAACGCGCACTCGCAAGAGCAAATTCTGCTGAAAAAGACCACGATGGCATCCGCAATGTCCGTCATCATACATCCTCAACACATTGACTACGTCGACCTGACATTCTGCATCCAGGACTGCGGACTACAAGCTAGAGGACAGCAAAGGCGTTGCCGACCGCCCGGGATTTTTGCCGATTGACCGGACTTCCCTTCTCCTCCTCCCATGACATCAGTAACTTGGCGTCAGAGCATAGAAAATCATCCTCTTTGGCCTCTTGATCTTTTAACATGCCTTCTGACCCCAACCGCATTTTGTCATCAAAGAAGGTCTATCAGAAAATGGATTACATCCACAGTGGTGTGTCACACGAGTGTACATTTGGGCTGCTTCATGTGGACGGAATGCGGAGCGATTAGCCTGATGACGACATTTGTGGCCTAGTGACAGGAGGACGAGAGGTAAGACTTGCTGTATTCAGGTGCATTAACCACTGAAGGAATCAGATTGGCGAAGCTGTTTCGTTAACCACTGTAGATTCACAGGCCCTGACCCAGTGATGACAGGCCTGACGGTCCTACAACTGAACGATCCGCTGGCATGACGTGTTGTCGCCAGCACGGAAGGAGCACCTTCCCTCCTCGTACCTCTACCTCCCATGTCCTACCCCCTCTTTTGCTCGCTTACCACCTGACTTTCGCTCCATTTTCAGAAATAAAAAAATGTGAGAAGGTAGGAAAGTTTTTGGAAAAGTCTCTTATTAAAAGAGACAGCAAATCACAGCTATTTTTTCCCTCCCCAAATCCCTCAAATCAAAACAAAATTGCTGGATTCAATATAACTGCAAATAGATCTATCAACAAAGCTGCCTGCGCCAAAGTGACACAAGACACGTATCGAAATGGTATTAGTGAAAATACAAAGGAATTTTTGGCCCTATCAATTCACCTGTGGTGACTATCAAATTGATGTAACAAATTTACAACTGCAAAGTACATCTATCAACAAAGCTGGCCTGCGCCACAAGTGGAAAAAAACACTATCTGAAATGTATTCGGATAATACAAGGTATTTTTGGAGCACTATCAATTCACACTGTTGTGACTAATAGAAAATTGCTGTCATTCAACTTTGTGCAAGCTGCCTCAATGAACAAAGCTTAGTGCGCCAAAGTAAAAAAACACGTATCATTATGTATTCGTAATAATACAAAGATATTTTTGGTACCTTCTTCAATTCACCTGTGGTGACTATAAAATGTTGCTAGGATTCAGATTTAAGAGCAAGCTGCCCTCAATGCAACAAAGCTGTAAGTGCCCAAAGTCAAAAACACGTATCTGTTATGTATTCGTATAAATACAAAGTATTTGGCACCTTTCCCAATTCAACCTGTGGTGAACTATAAAATTGCTGATTCAAATAAGTGCAATGTGGATATATCAACAAAGTGGAATGGGCAAAATTGAACATGTACACCTATTCTGAAATGATACTGATAATAAACAGTGATCGAGTTTTGCACCTAACAAGAGACCTGAAGTTACACAGAAAGAAGATGTGTAATCATCCTATAAGTTCAGGCTGCCCAATATCACACAGAAAAATATTTCAATAGAAAACTGTTAATAATAAAGCTATTGCAGTGCAATGTCTACACTAAGTCATTGGTGAACTTTCACACCAGTATTCTTTATAGATCTTGTCGTATTCGTATAATACCAATATATTTTTGGCACCATTCAATTCACCATGTGGTGACTATAAATTGCTGGATTCAAATTTAAGTCAAGGTGATATAACAACAAAGGATGAATGGCAAAATTGAAAATGAACTACCTATCTGAAATGTAATACTGATAGAATCAACAGTGGAGTTTGCACACTAACAAAGAGACCTGCAGTTACTTGAAAAGATGTGTATCCTATAAGTTCAAGAGGCTTTCCCAATAGCCAGGAAAATATTTCAATATAAAACTGTTAATAATAAAGTATTTGCAGTGCAATGTCTACACTAAGTCTGGTGAACTTTATCCATTTTTATTTATTGAGCTTGTTTGTTTTCACCCGGGGGGGGGCCCCCCTTCCGCTCACCCCCCCCCCCCCCCCCGTACTTTACAGCATAGATGCTCCTTAAAATTCTCTACCTAAGTTATAAATATCTTCCAATCTGTAATCTAAACTAAATTGTAAGATCACAGGCTAATAGTAGAGGTTTCTCATGTGAAGATATATAATAATTTCGCTGAGAGTTTGGACACAAGCAGAGCGCACATCCTTCTGCTCTGAACGCTGAGAAGACACTTAGGGTTAACAGAAACCTGTTTCTATGTAAAACGAGGTCATGTGATTTTTTTTCCAGCCAATCGCAACATACACATCCAAGTCATGACGTCGCACACACATCTCACCCTGCTCTAATCTTGTAAGCTGATTTGCTTGCCCGCCAAATGACAGGAAGCGCCGAAAATGCGCAAACTAATAGATGATGCACAGATATTTTAGAACTTAAAATTATCGCGTGATCAAAAAAAAAAATCCCGATCACCATAAAAATCTTGCCTGATTTCAACTTTTTCGATAATAATCGCTCACACTAGTGGTAGGAAATAGATGCAGGGGAGAAGCCCCTGTCCCTTGTTCCTATCTCCTGCCCTTTGCATCTGTCCTTTGCACTGCGGGGGGTAGGGGGGGCCGAAAGGACGTTTTGGTATTACCTAGCAATAGCCTATTTCACATCCAGAAAGCGGGGGTGCCCACTCCATCCCCAAAGGGGGCCCCCATATTCCATCTTTGAAAGTTAGATGTTACCCTGGGCGATGTTGTCCCCCATTTTTCCCTGGATGCGGGTTAGGGAACCATGTTTTTATGTGTTAATGTTTGTTTATTTATAGGTTCCCTTTTGGGGACTACATCGGAATCGTGGACTTACGTGGGATCCCCTTTGGATCTTTTTTTTTTTAAATAAAAAGGGTTAAAGAGGGTTGAGTCGGGGATGTTCATTTAAAAAAAAGGGTTTGTTTGTGCAATTTTGTTTTTTTCTACTGGGAAGACCGGTAACGTCAAGGCAGACCCTCTAATGTTATGGTCGCTTCTGGAGCACTGCATCGGTTTTTTAAAAAAGGGAAACCCATATTGAGGGTTTTTCCCCTTCTGAAGTATTAGTTTTCAGCTGTTGGTTTTTTTCCTTGGCTGGTTATGGAAAAGGGGAAACCCCCCGTCGTTTTTTTCGAAAAAGTACATTTAAGAGTATCTAACACAGGGACCACTGTAATGAATACAGGAGGTGCCCACTTTAGGATTCCAATAAATAAATATTTTTTTAAAAAAAAATAAAGGTGGGGGCCCCCCATTTGCCAAACCACCCAAAGGGAAAAAATGACAGCGCAGCTTGATACATCAGAATGGGGAAAGTCCATTAATACTGGTCCCTTCCCTTTCTAAAAATACCAGCCCGCAGCCACCTCAGTAGTGAACCATCACATTAGAAGGTCCACTTCTGATGGTAACCTGGCTCTTCCCAGTACCTCTGGTGCAATAGGTATTGGGATAATAGTGACATGGGTTAGTTCAGTTTTGGTGACAAAATCTACTGCTGCTGACCCCAACCTACATAGAAAGGGAGGGCTCTGCAAACTGACATTACAAAACGGGAATTAAAGGGGAAAAAAAACAACACACAAATTTGCCAAAAAAAACTTTTTATTTTAAAAAAAACACTCCCTGACATCAGCCCCTTTAAGCATTTTATTAAAAGAACCAACCCAAAACTTGGGTCTGATAACCCAAATGAGTAGTGTTGACGATTTTTTTATCGAAAAAATTTTAAAAATCGCAAGTTTTTATGGTGAATCGAAATTTCCAACATCGAAAATTAAAGGGTTAAAACTGAGCATCACTATTAAAGACGCGCCTTTTTCGGCGCTTCCTGTAATTTTGGCGGCCAGAAAAATCAGATTACAGAATGAGAGGGGTGAGTTTTGGGCGGCACTCATGACGGGATGTGTATGTTGCGTTTGGGGCTGGAAAAATACATGACCTCTTTTACAAGAACAGCTTTCCTTTTTCACCTCATGCCCCTCTCACGTCTATAGGATAGGACCTGGCTCTGCCTGGGCCAAACAGCTCACGAAATTATCTATTTCCACAGAAAAACCCTTTACTATTAGCTGTGACCTTTCCAATTTATTTAGATTTGAATTTGAAGATTTTTTGTATTTACTAGAGAATTTTAAAACACACTCCGCAAATTCACGGGGGGGGGGGGCACACCTGTGACTGTTGATATATCCACCTTGCAGTTAAATTACAATCCACAAAACTTTTTCAGCACAGTTGTTTGTTTGCCAAAAATACAAATTATCATACAAAAAATAACGTTACTTTTTTTTTACTTTTGCGCACCCACATTGTTTATTTCGAGCATCCCCAATCTTAAAACAGCAATTTTTATATTCCCACAGTAATTTAAAGTCAAAAATACCGGGATCATAAAAACATAACATTACTTTTTTTTTGCTTTTGCACACCCACATTGTTACTGACGCAGCATCCAGTAATCTTAAAACGCAAAATTTTATATCACCACAGGGAATTGAAAGGTGCAAAAAAAACCGTTTTATTATACCAAAACTAACAAATTACGTGTTTTTGGACTTTTGCACACCCCATTGTTCATTTACGCAGCATCGACGAAATCTTTAAAACCCGCAATTCTGTATTCACCACAGGTGAATTAAAGGTGCAAAAAATACCGTTTTTATTATAAAAACAAACGTTAGTGTTTTTTGACTTTTGCACCCCACATTGTTCATTGACGCAGCATCTACTAAATCTTAAAAAAAAGCAATTTTAATTCACCACAGGGAATTTAAAGGTGCAAAAAAAC
>JAODAL010052990.1:0-25604 GCA_025379985.1 Phyllomedusa bahiana
TCCCCTCTAATAATAAGTAATACAATACTGTCCCCTCTAATAAAAATTACAAACTTCCCCTCAAAATAAGTAAAACAATATGTCCCCTCTAATAAAAGAATACAATACGTCCCCCTCTAATAATAAGTATTTACAATACTGTCCCCTCTAATAATAAGAAATACAATAACTGTCCCCTCAAAATAATAAGTAATAAAATACTGACCCCGGTAATAATAAGTAATACAATACTGTCCCCTCTAAAAAAAGTAATACAATACTGCCCCCTCTAAAAATAAGTAATACAATACTGCCCCCCTCTATAATAAGAAAATACAATACGTCCCCTAAAAACAATAAGTAATACAATACTGCCCCCTCTAACAATAAGTAATACAATACGGCCCCCCGCTAAAAATAAGTAATACAATACTGCCCCCTCTAATAATAAGTAATACAATACTGTCCCCTCTAATAATAAGTAATACAATACGCCCCTCAATAATAGTATTACAATACTGTCCCCTCAAAATAATAATTTAATACAATACTGTCCCCTCTAATAATAAGTAATACAATACTGCCCCCTCTAATAATAAGTAATACAATACTGTCCCCTCTAATAATAAGTAATACAATACTGTCCCCTCTAATAATAAGTAATACAATACTGTCCCCTCTAATAATAAGTAATACAATACTGTCCCCTCTAATAATAAGTAATACAATACTGTCCCCTCTAATAATAAGTAATACAATACTGTCCCCTCTAAACTCCCCAAATCTCAAGTCTCCACACTTAAAAGAAAACACTCGCAAGACTCGTTCACTCGCTCAAAATGCTCAGTTTCAAACCTTTCCCACACTGCTGTTTGGCTGTGCTGCAAACTCTCCTTCAGAAGCAAATTCTGATTGGCTGGTTTATGCCGACCAATGAGAATAGCTTTCAGAATTTGAATTACTGTATTTCCCGGCAATTTCCAATATCCTAATTCTTGATATTGCGCCGTTCTAGAGTTTTGGAAAGTGATTTTTTTTTTTATTATTTTTTAGGTTTCAGCCCTTTTCCTGAGAATGTTGAACTCCTTTATAAAGGCGATTTTGGATTCATACTCTGCACCGACATCTGGAATGATTTCTCGCTGTTCCAGCCTGTCTCACATCGGAATACATGTTGGCCCCAGTCCCCACTGCCCCATATCCCCCCCACTGGCCCATGTCCCCGCACTGTGCCCGGGCCCCGCACTGGCCCATTTCCCCCGCACGCGCCCTGCCCCGCACTGCGCCCAAACCCCGCACGCCCCATGTCCCGACAGCGCCCATGTCCCCGCACTGCGCCCAGTCCCCCACTGTACCCAAAGTCCCCGCACGCGCCCCAGTCCCCCGCACCGCCCCACCACTGGGCCCCGGGGGGGGCTTACAGCTAGAAAGAGGCGCCCCGGGCCCTGACATAAATCAGGCGCAGATTTCGCCGGAAAACTAGCGGAAAGGTGCGCCCCGACCCGGCGGGATTCATCCATGTGGCCCACAGCGTCATCCCCGCATACAGCTGTGAAGGTTTTTATTCTGCTCTTCACATAGATTTACATCCACACGGAGATTTTGCCTCTGTTTTCGGTCATTCTCGGAGCAGGGACGAGCGGCGCCCTCAGTAACCTTATATCGTGCCGGCTGATTATAACGCTCTCATGTGCTAGGTCTGCAGATTATCGCTCCCCGACCTTCATACAGGAGGAGGTGACCTCAGTGCAGACAAGTTATTACCAACTATAAAACCAGAAACTTCAAGGACGTGAATTCAGTCGAAAAAAGGAAAAAAGGCCGGGGGGGGGGAATAAAAACGGGGGGCAATGGAGACGTGTGAGAGTATAGAGGTCAGGGCCGAGAGGATATAGGGTCAGGACAGAGAGTATACGAGGGTAAAGAGTAACCACAGGTATACAGAGAAAAAGAGTCCGGACAGAAGTATACAGGGATAAGAGGTAACCACAGGTATACAGAGGGTATAAGGTCAGACAGAGAAAAAGGGAAAAAGGTCAGGGCCGAAGGATAAAATCAGGACAGAGATAACAGAGGATATAAGGTAACCCAAAGGGGATACAGAAAATTTTAAAGGTCAGGGCAGAGAGGATACAGAGGAAATCACATGGTAACGGGGATAAGAGGGTACAGAGGGAGCCAAGGGGACAAGGAAATGAGGTCGGGAGAGAGTAAAAAGGGGAAATACACGGGAAAACAGGGTATGAAGGATACAAGGGAACCACAGGTAACAGAGGTTTTTGGGAATCAGGGCAGAGAGTATACAGAGGCAACCACAGGGTATACAGGGTATATAGAGGATACAGAGGCAGCCACATGGAACAGGGTAATTTTAAAGGGAAAAGAGGCAACCACAGGGTATACAGTGTATGTAGAGGGTGAACACAGGATATACAGAGGATATAAAGGGCGACCACAGGATATAGAGGGTGACCACAGGATTTGCAGAGTTTAGAGGGCGACCACAGGGTATACAGAGATAAGAGGGCAACCCCAAATGTTCTTTGCTCCCTGAAAAGGGCCCTGGCCATTGGTTTTCTGTGCCCCTTGGAGGCCATGGTCTTGTTGGTGTTCTGTGCTCTCCTTGGGGGCCATGGTCTTGTTGGTGTTCGTGCCTCCTGGGGGGCCAGGGCGTTGGTGTTGTGTTCTCCGGGGCCCTGGGCTTGTTGGGTGTTCTGTGCTCTCCTGGGGGGGATGGTCTTTTTGGTGTTTTTGTGCTCCCTGGAGGCCCCGGGTTTTTTGGTGTTCGTGCTCTCCTGGGGGCCAGGCTTTTTGGTTTCTGTGTTCTCCTGGAGGCCCGGTCTTGTTGGGTTTTTGTGCTCTCCTGAAACCATGGTCTTTTTTGGGTTCTGTGGGTTTCCGGGGGGCCCTGGTCTTGTTGGTGTTCTGTGTTCTCCTGGAGGCCATGGTCTCATTGGTGTTCTGTGCTCTCCTGGAGGCCATGGTCTTGTTGGTGTTCTGTGTTCTCCTGGAGGCCATGGTCTCATTGGTGTTCTGTGCTCTCCTGGGGGCCAGGTCTTTTTGGGTTCGTGCTCTCCTGGGGGCCATGGGCTTGTTGGTGTTCTGTGCTCTCCTGGCCATGGTCTTGTTGGTGTTCTGTGCTCTCCTGATGCCATGGCTCATTGGGGTTCGTGCTCCCTGGGGCCCTGGCCTTGTTTGGGGGTTCTGGCTCTCCTGATGCCATGGCTTGTTTTGGTTTCTGTGCTCTCCTGTGCCTGGGCTTGTTGGTTTCGTGCTCCCTAGCCATGGTCTCATTGGGGGTTTGTCCTCCTGGGGGCCATGGTCTCATTGGTGTTCTGTGCTCTCCTGATGCCATGGTCTTGTTGGTGTTCTGTGCTCTCCTGATGCCATGGTCTTGTTGGTGTTCTATGCTCTCCTGGGGGCCATGGTCTCATTGGTGTTCTGTGCTCTCCTGATGCCATGGTCTTGTTGGTGTTTTGTGGGTCTCCTGGGCCTGGCCTTTTGGGGTTCTGGCTCTCCTGATCCAGGCTCATGGGTTCGTTCTCCTGATGCCATGGTCGTGTTGGTGTTCTGTGCTCTCCTGATGCCATGGTCTTGTTGATGTTCTGTGCTCTCCTGATGCCATGGTCTCATTGGTGTTCTGTGCTCTCCTGATGCCATGGTCTTGTTGGTGTTCTGTGCTCTCCTGATGCCATGGTCATGTTGGTGTTCTGTGGTTTCCTGTTGGCCATGGTCTTGTTGGTGTTCTGTGCTCTCCTGGGGGCCGTAGTCTTGTTGGTGTTCTGTGTTCTCCTGATGCCATGGTCTCATTGGTGTTCTGTGCTCTCCTGATGCCATGGTTCTTTTGGGTGTTCTGTCCCCGGGGGGCCTGGTCTTGTTTTTTCGTGCTCTCCCGGGGGCCTGATCCTTTTTGGGTTCTTGCTCCCTGGGGTGCAGGTCTTGTTTTTGTTCTGTGCTCCCGATGCCATGGGCTTGTGGGGGTTTTTTTTTCTCTCCGATGCCATGGCTTTTTATGTTTTTCTTCTCTCCTGGAGCCAGGTCTTTTTGGTGTTCTTGGGCCCCCTGATGCCCTTTTTGTTGGGTTCCTGTGCCTCCTGGGGGGCATGGTTTGTTGTTGTTCTGTGCTCTCCTGCGGCCATGGTCTTTTTGGTGTTCTGTGCTCTCCTGGGGCCATGTTTTGTTGGGGTTTGTTTTCTCTCCTGGTGGCCATGGTCTTTTGGGGTTTTGTCCTCCGATCCAGGGGCTTGTTTATGTTCTTGCTCTCCCAGCCATGTCTTGTTGGTGTTCGTGCTCCCTACATGGTCTTGTTGGTGTTCTGTGCTCTCCTGGGGGGGCCATAGTCTTGTTGGTGTTCTGTGCTCTCCTTGGAGGCCATGGTCTTGTTGGTGTTCTGTGCTCTCCTTGGAGGCCATGGTCTTGTTGGTGTTCTGTGCTCTCCTTGGAGGCCATGGTCTTGTTGGTGTTCTGTGCTTGCCTGGAGGCCAAAAGGGCTCTTGGGTTCTGTGCTCCCTGGGGGGCCCTGGGCTTGTTGAGTTTTGCTCTCCTGATGCCATGGTCTTGTTTGGTTCTGTCTCTCCTGAGCCCTGGTCTTGTTGGTGTTCTGTGCCTCCTGGGGGCCCTATCCCCTTTTTGGTTTTCTGGCTCTCCTTGGAGGCCAGGGCTTGTTTGGTGTTCTTGTGCTCTCCTTGGGCCAGGGCTTGTTGGTGTTTAAGGGTCTCCTTGGAGGCCATGGTCTTGTTGGTGTTCTGTGCTTGCCTGGAGGCCATGGTCTCATTGGTGTTCTGTGCTCTCCTGGGGGGCATGGTCTCATTGGTGTTCTGTGCTCTCCTTGGAGGCCATGGTCTTGTTGGTGTTCTGTGCTTTCCTGGAGGCCATGGTCTCATTGGTGTTCTGTGCTCTCCTTGGAGGCCATGGTCTCATTGGGGTTTTTTTTGGGTTTCCAGGGGCCCTATCTTGTTGGTGTTCTGGGGTGTCCCGGGGGGCCATAGTCTCATTGGTGTTCTGTGTGCTCCTGGAGGCCATGGTCTCATTGGTGTTCTGTGTGCTCCTGGAGGCCATGGTCTCATTGGCGTTCTGTGCTCTCCTGGGGGCCATAGTCTTGTTGGTGTTCTGTGCTCTCCTGGGGGCCTTGGTCTTGTTGGTGTTCTGTGCTCTCCTGGGGGCCTTAGTCTCATTTGGGGTTTCTGTCTCTCCTGGGCCTTTGTCTCATTTGGGGTTCTTGTTTTCCTGATGCCAAAAGGTCTCAAAGGTGTTTTTGCTCTCCTGGGGGCCCCGGCTTTTTTGGGGTTCTGTGCCTCCTGATGTAAAGGTCTTGGGGTGGTGTTTGTGCCTCCTAAATGGCCAGAGTCTGGTTGGTGTTCTTTGCTCTCCTGGGGGCCATAGTCTAGTTGGTGTTCTGTGCTCTCCTGGGGGACATGGTCTCATTGGGTTCGGCTCCCTGATTCCAGGCTCATAGGTGTTTTGTCTCTCCGGGGGCCCGGGCTTGTTTTTGTTCTGTCCCCGATGCCATGGCTTATGGGGTTTTTGTGCTCTCCTAGTGGCCATAGTCTGGTTGGTGTTCTTTGCTCTCCTGGGGGCCATAGTCTTGTCGGTGTTTTGTGCTCTCCTGGGGGACATGGTCTCTTTGGTGTTCTGTGCTCTCCTGATGCCATGGTCTTGTTGGTGTTCTGTGCTGTCCAGGGGGCCATACTCTGGTGTTCTGTGCTCCCCTGATGTCGTGGTCTCATTGGTTTTTTGGCTCTTGGGGCCCTGGCTTTTTGGTTTTCTGTGCTCTCCTGATTCCATGGTCTTGATGTGTTCTGTTCTCTCCTTGGGGGGCACTATCCCCTTTTTGGTGTTCTGTGCTCTCCTGGGGGCCATGGTCTCCTTGATGTTCTGTGTGCTCCTGAGGGCCATGGTCTTGTTGGGGTTTTTTGTTCCCCTTTTTTTGGGGGTGGGGCCCCCTTTATGTCTGTGTGCTCCGAGGGCCATGGTCTTGTTTGGGTTCTGTCTCTCCTTGGGGGCCCTGGTCATTGGGGTTTTTTGTGCGCCCTGTGGCCATGGTCTCATTGGTGTTCTGTGTGCTTCTGTGAACCATGGGCATGGTGATGTACTGTACTCTCCTGGAGGCCATAGTCTTGTTGGTGTTCTGTGCTTTCCTGGAGGCCATGGTCTTGTTGGTGTTCTGTGTTCTCTCCTGTGAGCTATGGTCTCGTGGTTGTTCTGGGGGCCATGGTCTTGTTGTTGTTCTCTGCTCTCCTGGGGGCCATAGTCTTGTTGGTGTTCTGTGCTGTCCAGGAGGCCATGGTCTTGATGGTGTTTTGTGCTCTCCTGGGGGCCATGGTCTCATTGGTGTTCTGTGCTCTTTTGGGGGCCATGCTCTTGTTGGTGTTCTGTGCTCTCCTTGGAGGCCATGGTCTCATTGGTGTTCTGTGCACTCCTTGGAGGCCATGGTCTCATTGGTGATCTGTGCTCTCCCAGGGGCCATTGTCTCATTGGTGTTCTGTGCGCTCCTGGTGGCCATGGTCTCATTGGTGTTCTGTGCACTCCTTGGAGGCCATGGTCTCATTGGTGTTCTGTGCTCTTTTGGGGGCCATGCTCTGGTTTGTGATATGTGCTCTCCCAGTGGCCATTGTCTCATTGGTGTTCTGTGCGCTACTGGTGGCCATGGTCTCGTTGGTGTTCTGTGCGCTCCTTGGTGGCCATTGTCTCATTGGTGTTCTGTGCTCTTTTGGGGGCCATGCTCTTTTTTGGTGTTCTGTGCTCTCCTTGGGGCCATGGTCTCATTGGTGTTCTGTGCGCTCCTGTGGCCATGGTCTCATTGGTGTTCTGTGCACTCCTTGGAGGCCATGGTCTCATTGGTGTTCTGTGCTCTTTTGGGGGCCATGCTCTTGTTGGTGTTCTGTGCTCTCCCAGGGGCCATTGTCTCATTGGTGTTCTGTGCGCTCCTGGTGGCCATGATCTCGATGGTGTTCTATGCGCTCCTGGTGGCCATGGTCTCATTGGTGTTCTGTGCTTTCTGGGGGGTTCGCATGAGGCAGCATGAGGGGTCCCGAGACCTCAGAGAAGTGATGAGTACGGCCCGAATCTCAAGGAAATGAAATGGGGAACTTAACAAAGAAGTAAAACCTACAAGACCACTAGAGAAGGTGAGGCTGGCGGAGAGCGGCGATGAGGGGCACAGCCTATACTTCTACATTCCTAAAGGATACTCTCATTATTGACTTATCTACTAAACATAAAAAAAAAAAACCCAATGTAGCCAAGGGGAAGGAAGGCAACCAAATTTCCCCCTATCCAGTCCACCCGGATATGCCCAACCCCAGCCCAGAACTCCCATTGGGAATTATGAGTGAGGCCGCAGACTTCTCCTCCTTCTTAATTTGAAAAAAACTTTCCATTTACAATAAACTTTTATGCCCCCCTTTTCCACCTCTTTCTGCCAAACCCCCCATCGCTGGGACTCTTCCATTGGTCATTCCTTCTCTAGGGAACAATAAATCGGCTAAAGGAAAGGGAAGTACAACACCTGGTTTCCAGGGCCCTTTTCCCTTGTTTTTTTTTATCAAATTTCCAAAGGGGGGGAATTTAAATATTTTTGAGGGGGGGGGTTGGGGGGGGGGGGGTAAGGGGCCCACGGAAAAGATATTTTCCCCCGATAAAACCCAAATTCTTTCCAAACACACACCCCACCTCTCCACTTTATGGAAACAGGACTGAAAACCATCAACACAAATGGGGCCTAAGAAAGATCCCCCCCAAAATTGCACATATCCCCCACCGTCTATCTATATCCTAAAATCTTTTCCCCTTTTTTTCTACTATCATTATCTTTACTATCTATCTATCTCTACTCCTATCTATCTATCTATCTACTACTCCTATCATCTATCATCTAACTACTCCATCTATCTATCTATCTTTATCTATCTACTCATATCAAACAAACATCATCTATTTTTCACTATCTATCTTCATCATCTAATCTTTTTCATCTCCATCTATCTACATTTTTCTCCTTTTACTACTATCCCTATCTATCTATCATCACAAAACTCCTACTATCTATCTATCTCCATCTATCTATCTATTTATCATCTATCTCCATTATCACTATCCCTATCTATCTATCTATCTATCTATCTACTATCTATCTATCTATCTATCTATGTACTATCCTCTATCTAGTTTCTATGTATCATCTATGTATTTATCTTGTATTACTACTATCCCATATTTATCACTAAAAATCTATCAACCTACTACTCCACTTCAATCATCTATCTATCTATCTCCTATCATCTACCCTACTTTTATTACTATCTATCTATTATCTAGTATCTATCACCCTACCCCTATCTATCTATCTATCTATTTTTCTATGTTCTATCTACGATCATCTATCTCCATCTAGTATCATCTATCTATCATGAAAACTATTTTTTCTATATATCCCTACATCAAAATATCTATCTATCTATCTATGTATCTATCTATCTATCTCCTTTTAATCTATCATCTTTTAATCTATCTATCTTGTATCTTTTTATCTATCTTCCCTATCTATCATCTATTATGTATCTATCTACCCCTATCTATCATGTACTATCTATCTATCTCCTATCATTAATCTATTATTATCTACTATCTATGTATCTATCTATCCCCCTATCTCTCTATCTACTATCTATCTCCTATCTAATCTATCTATCTATTATCTACTATCTCCTATCTACTACTAAAAACTATCATCTATCTAGTACTATAATCATCTATCTATTATCTATCATCTCCTACTATGTACTACTATTTTCATCATTTACATCTTTTCATATATCCCATCTATGATCTATCTATCATCCCCTATCATCTATCTATCTATCTATTTATAAAAGTACAAATATACTCCTACTACTATTATCTATCATTTTCTACTCCTTCATGATCACATCTCCTTTTTTCCCTTCTCTCATCCCCTTTTTTATCAATCTATCTACTATCTATCAAACCTATCACTATCTACTATCTATCTATCTAAATTCATCTATATATCTCCTACTATGTATCTATCTACCCCTATCTATCTACTAATACTATCCCTATCTTCATCAAAACTATCTATCTATCTATCTACATTTTCTATCTATCTATCTTCTCCTATCACTATCTCTCTCCTATCTATCATCATCTATCAAACTATCTATCTATCTATCTATCTAATCTATCTACTATCTATCTATCTATCCCATATCTACTATCTATCTATCTATCATCTATCTATCATCCCCTATCTATTATCTATTACTTCTATTATTCTAAAATCAAAAGCAAAAAAACCGGGGACTACGGCCCACGTATTTTAAAACAGGAAATCCCAAGATAGAAGGTAAACACAACTCTTAGTTTATTAAAAGAGACAACAGCCAAATAAAAAAGACATAGAAAAGCCCACGCTTTCGGTGTAAATCCACGCTTCCCAGGGGGACAGATCAGATAAATTTTTTTCAAAAAAAATATAAAACATTTATCCTTGAAAAATGGGGGTATGTTAAAAGTAACCAAAGAAATACATCTTTAAACAAAGTAAATCCAAAGTACAAAACAAACATTTTGGGAAGGATAGTTTTTTTTCAATAATTTTGAGCCCAATGATAAGCGGGAAAAATTAAAAAGATACAATGTCAGTGTAGTATAAAACACCTTCCCCATTAATCTAATGCATATTAAAAGGGAAAACAACTGTGCAAAAGTAGCCTTTTAAAAAAAAGGGGAGACAACATTTAATATCAATGATGGTTTGTATTTTGTGACCATGTAAGTCAACACCTTTTGATCGTCGCTGACATTATGATGTTGAAAGAATAAAGACTATTTAAGTAAGGAATATAAATAAGTGATTAGTATTAAACCATAAAGAAAATAATCTGGAATCAAAGTGTGTAAAAAATACAACCTGGCAAAAAAAGCACATGTTTTGTGTAGGAATGAATAAAAACGCTGAACAAATTAGAAACGCTTTCAGGGGAAACGCTACATGTGAATGAACATATCATTTAAAAAAAAATTTTTATGCAAACTTGATAAAACGTATGAAGGAAATAAATGTTAAAGCCAATGTAGGAACAAAAAACAAAAACAAAAAGAAAGACACTAAGAAATTAAGAAACTCTTGCTACTAACTAAAAATACAAAGTTGAACCAAAAAAATAATGTTAGATGAATATTTGAGATATGTATGGGCAATAAATGAGTCTAAAAGTGAATAATCTATGCGAAAGTTAGCAAAAACCAAGACCTGATGGATGATATACTAACTGGTTGTAAGATTATGAACTTGGTCTCTACGATGCAGAAATGTATATAGAAAAAAAGGGGGATAAAACAAACACAAAATGGGGTGCAGAACTGGTTTAACGAATGAGTTCTACTATGTCATTGAGACCTTGAGGATATATAGTTTTCAGACGGTACATCCAATACAGCTCCCGTCTCTGAAGTTGCTGGAATCTATTGGAGACATTGGGAGAAATCATATCTATAGGAGTAATGGAGAGATCAGAAATATTGCGGTTGTGTGCTTCATTGAAATGTCTAGCCACGCTTTGTTTGATATCACCTTTGCGTATACTACATCGATGTCCATTTAATCTCACACGTAATGCACAGATGGTACGACCCACGTATTGCAAATTACAAGTACAGCGAATAACATAAATTACATAATTGGATTTGCAGGTTAGAGGATAGTTGATGGAAAAAACCTCTTTAGTAATATTTGAGGTGATAGTAGAGGTGATATTAATACAAATTTCAACAAAGACAACCCTTTGAATTACAAGGAGAGCTGCCCTTAGGACTGGATGAATCCATAATATCTGCACTTTTATTTCGAATTTTGCTGGGTGCTAGGATGCCCTTTAGATTGGGTGCTCTCCTGAAGATTAAATCAGGTCTATCCGGTACATTGGAACCTAGAATGGGGTCATTTAGGATGAGATTCCAGTGTTTCGTAAAAATTTTCTTGATTTCTCTATGAGAAGAGTTTTTTTTTGTGTTTAAAAACAGAGCACCCAGAATAATTATTCTCACTAGTCTTACTGGGAGATTTGTCACGGATGATAGTGGAGGGTGTATCTCCTGAATTATTGTGTTCGAGACAATCGATTTGTTCTATTTTCTTAGTTCTTTCATAAGCATCATTCAATAAGGACAAAGGATAAATTTTTTCAATCAATCTCTTTTTGATAATTTTAGCTTGTGTTTTCAAAAGTACCGGTGTCCGAACAATTTTTGCGTACCTTCTTAATTGTCCATAAAGGAATGTTTAAAAGCCAGGGTTTATGATGCGCACTTGTGAAATTAATGTAGCTATTAATATCAACTGGTTTAAAGTAGTTTGAGGTGATGACATGGCCTTGATGGTAAGAGATTTTAAGATCTAAAAATTCTATTTCTTTATTATTGTTAGAAGACGTGAAGGTTATCCCAAAATTGTTATTATTGATATGATTAATGAATGATATGATTTCGTTTTGTGGACCCTGCCAGATAATGAACAAATCATCAGTATACCTCTTGTATAGAAGGATATGAGAAAAAATGGATAAGAGTAAATATATTTGTCCTCAAAAAACACCCATAAAAAGATTAGCATAGGCTGGCGCAATTTTCGAACCCATCGCTGTTTTCCCCCAACCTGCCAGTAAGGGGGCGCCATTGTAATCAAAGAAATATTCTCCAAGAACAAGTCTGAGACATCTGAGCAAAAAATTTTGTATAATTCTGAGATAGAAGTCATCCGTGTCTAGGAAGTGTTTTAACCAATTAATTTCCCACTTCATGTTCGATATTAGTGTATAAGGAGGATACATCCAAGGTAAGAAAAAATGGGATTGATTGGTCAGATTTTAACAAAGATAGAATAGAAATTAGATGACCAGAAAACTTTCAGATAACTGTCCAATTTAGTAACATATTGTTGTAAGTGTAGATCAACAAAATGGAAACATTGGCTGTCCCAGAATTAACCCCCGATATATCGGGCGTCCTGGGGATGAGTAATGTTCTTATGAAGCTTGGGTAGATAATAAAAGAATGGCCTATTGGGTTTTTATTATTATACAAAATTGTTTTGTTTTGGTGTCTATAAAACCCATCAAGGACTGCTGACTGTGTGAGAGTATGTAATTCCCTCTGTAATTGTCAAAAGGATCACTTGCGCAAATGTTATAATAAGAAAAACAAAGTATTTTCAAGGGATTTTTTTGAATCCTCATAATTTTTAATGGGACGATCCCCCCCCCCCTTTTCCCTGGGCGAATCACATGTCTCATTGCCCAAGACTTTTTATAGTAATCCTCCAACGAATTATTGGTTTTTGTTTGACAAATGTATTTTCGTAAATCAGTTAAAACAACTTGAAGGGTTTTAAAGGGAGATGCCCTGTAATTTATGGGATAAAAGTATTTGGTTTCAAATTAAATTTTATTATTGGGGGGGGTTTTGGTTCTGAATATTAAAGGATAATAAAAAAAATGTCGTTTTAAATTAAAATTTCCGTAAAATTGGGTATTCTAAAAACAATCAAAATGATTAATTTTTTGCTGTTAGAAACAGAAAAAAAATCCCTTTTCTAGAAATTTAAAAAATTTCTGTACTGTGAGAATATTTTGGCAAATTGAATACCCCTTTGCCAGTGAGAAAAGAGTATCAAGACTACATTTGGGGGTCTCACGGGGGTTTTTTTTTTCTAGTGATCCTCCCTACACCCTCTTGGGAATTTCTTTTTTTGCCCGTGTTGTCTCCTCAAATGGTGTGTTATTTAAAGGGGGGGGACCCTTGGTCAAAAAAGAAAGGGTGTTTTGGGAAGAGTATCTCATTCAGGTAATAATAGTATCTACATCTCGGATTGAAGACAATAATACATTATGACCGTGATTTGAAAAGAGGGGGGGGATGAAAAAGAAAGGAAAACTGGAATCTGATTTTTCTAATTTGGATCTATTGTATTCTTTTTTAAAAACTCTCAAATTTTTCTCTGACAATTTGGGTTTTAAAGCTAATAGGGGAACGGTTTGTTCATTTGGACTATTGGATGAAGTGATATCTGAAAGATATTGTGAGGAAGAGGACATTTTTGGGGGGGAATTAGTTATGTACAACCTCTTTTATGGAGTCCACAATATAAACTAGTGAAGTTTTTTTTAAACTCAAATGCTTTAAGACATAGAAACCCGTCGGGTATGACTTAAATTTTTTAGGAACATTAGTAATGGGAAGTGTTGGTTACTATTTTTGAACGTTTAAGAAATTTTATTACATAGATTGAATTAAGGATATTGTATTGGTTTGTTGTATTTTCGGTCTTGCACCTAAGATATCAAAATCACATGCCCAGGAGATCGCTGTACTTTGTGAAGGGTCTAAGTGTTAATAGACTGTCTATTTATAACTAATTCTTTGGATAAATCATACCTGACCCCAATTTCAAAATGTTCTAAGATTTTATCCTTGGCCCCCTTTACCTGAGTGCTCCCCCTTAACCCTGTTTGGATTTGTTTTGAATTGGGAAATTGGGAAAAAAAGCTACTCGGAGCCATTCCTAGATATGTTTAAAGGATTTTTTTTTAAAATTCTTAAATTGGGTATGTTCCTTTTTAAAAAAAAACATGAATTTATAAGGGGTTTAGTACTATTCTTCGTGGTATTTTGAACGGTAGGGAAAAATTCATTGAAGTTTAGTTTTTTTTCGTAAAATACTTTTCCCTTTGAATTTTTTTACTCATTAGTGACCCTGTCATTAATTCTATGAAATTTTTAAATGTATCTGAATTTCTCTAAATTTTTCCCAAATATATACTATGTCCATAGACGGGTTTCTAACCAGGGGAGAACTTTTGAAAAAGCAAAATCCCTAAGTTTTTTTGGAACACGTTAAGTATAGTATCCCATTCCTGGGTAAAATTTGCATCATTATTAAAAGTGGGTGTAAAATGAATTTTAAGCCCTTTAGGGATCAGATTGAGTTTTACATACATAGATAAAAACATAGTATCTAAATTATGTTGGATTTCAAAGTTCAGTTTTTTTTCCAAAGTATTAAATAAATCTGTCATGAGAAGAGTATCCTCCTCAGAAAAAGTCATACTTGGATCGTCAGGATTTGTAGGTTTGGAGAAGGATTCTTCATTCAATAGTTCCTATAATAAGTCTTGCCTCAAGTGTAAACGATTTTTAAAATACTCCATACTTCTGGCAGCCTGATTCTCAACCCGGAGATACCAGGTATAACACTCCGGGATAGGAATATCTATAAAAGAAAGAGAGAAAAGCAAGAGGCGCACAATAGTGAAGTAGGTTCAAAAAAGATTATTCTTATGTAAATAGTAATGTGCTCACCTCTTGGAGTTGTGCTATAGGGTCCGAGGCACAACTCTCGTAATAACTTAGTAAGACCAACGTGAAGTTGGATTAGTACTGCAGCCTAGCGTCCTGGATCCATGGGTCAAGGACGGACGTGGCATAAATAAAATCAAAGCAAAAAAACCGGGACTCCGGCGCACGTACTGTTAAAACAGGAAATGCCAGAGAGTAGAAGGTAAACTACAACTCTTAGTTTATTAAAAGAGACAGCAAGTCTCAAATAAAAAAGACATAGAAAGCCCGACGCGTTTCGCGTGGTAAATACACGCTTCCTCAGGGGTACAGATGCAGATGATTGTGACAAGAATATATAGAGAACATTATCTATAAATGGCGGGATTAGATGTGATCTATGTGTATCCTATTACTGTCTGACACTATAAATGTCCCATCTCTGAATGTGTGAACATGCCCCTGATGAAGCGCCGGTGTACGGCTACGAAACGCGTAGGGTTATAGATTTTATACTTTGTATGTGTTTTATTAATTTTAAATAAATTAACCTGACACTGATCCAGCCCAATAGTGCAGGACTCACTATACCTCTGAGCGCTACTGCCCGAGTTTTTCTATTTAGACTGTATCTCATATCTATCTATCTATCTATATAATATCTATCTATCTATCTATCTCATATCTATCTATCTATCTATCTATCTATCTATCTATCTCCTATCTATCTATTTATCTATCTATTCCATATCTATCTATCTATCTATCTATCTCTCCTATCTATCTAATATCTATCTATCTATCTATCTATCTATCTATCTATCTATCTATCTATCTATCTATCTATCTATCTATCTATCTATCTATCTATCTATCGAGAGGAGACCCGCTGCCTCACACAGGGTGAAGCACAAGGACAAGGGCTTTATTTCAGTTGGAGCTGAGTTGTCGCCGCTGGATCTGAAATAAAGCCCTTGTCCTGTTTTTCACTGTGTGTGAGGGCAGCGGGTTCCTCTCTCTATTTCGGTGACCGGGGCCTTTCTTCCGCTTTGCACCTGCTCCACTTACTTTCCGGAGCTGCTGCCTTCTCCCTTATGTTTGATTTCTTTCTATCTCATATCTGTGCTTCACAATCGGTTTTCAAATTGATTCCAAATCCAAAATCAGTCGTAAAGACCAATTATAAATCCTTGCTGTGCAGAGTGGGCAGATAGAAGATCCCCTGTGCTCTCCATTCTGTTCTATGGCAGTTCCCAGTACAGGGGAGCGCTGTGTTCTCCATTCTGTTCTATGGCAGTTCCCAGTACAGGGGAGCGCTGTGTTCTCCATTCTGTTCTATGGCAGTTCCTGGTACAGGGGAGCGCTGTGCTCTACATTCTCCTCTATGGGAGTTCCCATTACAGGGGAGCACTGTGTTCTCCATTCTGATCTATGGCAGTTCCCACTACAGGGGAGCGCTGTGCTCTCCATTCCGTTCTACGGCAGTTCCCACTACAGGGGAGCGCTGTGCTCTCCATTCCGTTCTACGGCAGTTCCCACTACAGGGGAGCGCTGGTTCTCCATTCTTTTTATGGCAGTTCCCAGTACAGGGAGTGCTGTGTCTCCATTCTGTTTTTGCAGTTCCCGTACAGGGGAGTGCTGTGTTTCCATTCTGTTCTATGGCTTTCCAGAAACGGGGGAGGGGGCTGTTCCCATTCCCTCTTGGGAGTGTTTCCCTTACAGGGAAGCGCTGTTTCTCCATTACTCCTCTTTGGGAGTTCCCACTTGGGTGCGCTGGTTCTCCATTTCTCCTCTAGGGATTTCCAGTCAGGGGAACGCTGTGTTCTCATTCCCCCTATGGGAGTTCCCAGAAACAGGGGCGCTGTGTTCTCCTTCTGCTCTAGGAGTTCCAGTAGGGGAGCGCTGTGTTCTCCATTCTGCTCTAGGGGAGTTCCCAGTACAGGGGAGCGCTGTGCTCTCCATTCTGTTAAATGGGAGTTCCCAGTACAAGGGAGCACTGTGTTCTCCATTCTGCTCTATGGGAGTTCCCAGTACAAGGGAGCGCTGTGTTCTTCATTCTGTTCTATGGGAGTTCCCAGTACAGGGGAGCGCTGTGTTCTCCATTCGTTCTATGGCAGTTCCCAGTACAGGGGAGCGCTGTGTTCTCCATTCTGTTCTATGGCAGTTCCCAGTACAGGGGAGTGCTGTGTTCTCCATTCTGTTCTATAGGCTCACAGACCTGTCACTAATCAGGAAGGCCAGGAGTGAGTGGCCTGCAGGGCTTCAATACCGTCACGAGGTCCTCAGATAGGGGAGGTTCCAGAGGTGGGGCTTATGATTGCGCCGTGTTGAGTAGAATAGTTAGCGAAGCTCGTCTGAAAGATGTCCACATCAGGCACACCCTAGACCACAAGGGTTTCACGTTCCATCAGGGTAGTCATGGTAGGTCTAGAATAGACAGGTTTTATTTAAAGGAGGAGGCTATCTCGACACCTTTGTCAGTGGTTGAGGTAGAATTCTCCGACCAATGTTTGATTTTGTTTTCTTTGAATATTTCAGAGAACCCTTGCATGGGGAGAGGTCATTGGAAGCTGAATTCATCACTCCTGAAAGAAATGGAAATCAGACAATCCTTTGAGGACTTTCTGCAGGTGTTTTTACTAGGTCTTTGCAGAAGTAAGTCAGAGTGGTGGGAAATATTCAAAAAGTGAGCTGCGAGGTTCTTCCGCCAGACCCCGAGCTTTAGGAGTCTGAACAGGTACCGCCTGTACCAGAGCCTGAGGAGATAACTCAAGCAGGTGGTCTCGACTGGAGGGAGCCGCGAGGAGATCTCCACGGTGAAATCCTTGCTCAAGGAATGTCAGTACAATAGGCACACACACACCCTTGGTTTTGGGAAATACAACTCTACCGTTCCCTACAAAAACTATAGATTGTCAGTGAGTTGTAAGATGCTAAAGGCCTAAAGGATAGTACAGATTCTCTGAAACGGTCCAGATCAGAGATCCTCGAGATCATTAGGTCCTTCTACTCGCGTCTCTTGGGTAGGAGAGAACTAGATTGGGACAGGTGCGCGGCTTTCCTAGATGAAGCCATTCCTTAACCAGGAGTAAACCTTTCTTCTGATGATTTCACAGGAGAGATCAGAAAAGAGGAAGTAAAAGGGACGATTGAGAGCTTAGCCCTCAAGAAGACCCCGGGACCTGATGGTTTAACTTCAGAATTTTACAAGACCTTTAAGGACACCTTGGTTCCCCTGTATTAAATGGGTGTCTCTCCTTGGGCACTGTGCCCAAGTCAATGCGGAGGTCTGCTCTGATCATCCATTCAAAGGGTAAAGATCCATTCCACATTGAGAATTGGCATCCCATAGCGCTGCTCAATGTGTACAGGAAGATCCTGGAAAACTGCTTTTCAATAGGCTGATAAAATCTGCCTCACAACTCCTTTCATCGGATCAGCACCGCTCCATTCCTGGTCGTAGCGCCTTGGTGTCAGGAAAGCTGTGCAGCGGTGTAGGGCGGGTCATTGGAAGGCGGGTCATGCTGTCCTTGGATCAGGCCAAAGCTTTTGATCGGGTTGACCATGAGTACCTCTGGTCCACTCTTCTGAGATACGGCCTGCCAGGGAGGTTTGTTGATTGGCTGTGAATTTTGTACAAAGGGGCTGAGATTTTTCCACTTGTGAATGGGTGGATTGGACGGCCTTTCGAGGTGGGGTCCAGTGTGTTTCAGGGTTGTCCTTTAGGCCCCCTGTTATATGTGTTCGCGATCGACCCCTTCTTACGGAGGCTAGATTGTGGGCCATTGACAGGGGTGAGGATGGGCCTGGGGGCCCCGGCACACTCCTTGAGGGTTGTGGCTTACATGGACAATGTCACCATCTTTGTCTTTCTTGCAGGAGGCAGAGGGGGTGATGTCAGAAGTGGAGTGCTATTCGGAAGCTTCTGTGTCCAAGATCAACCGGGACAAGTGCAAAGTCTTTGGTTGGGAGAGGGAGACCCTTCCTTTAGTCTTCCAGACACCCTTCCTGCGCCCCAGGAAACAACAAAAATCATTCAGCCAGGGTGATTACCCAATGAAAAACTGGGAGGACAGGCTGAATAATGCCGCTCAGAACTTGGACCGGTGGAAGGGTTGGTTCTTGACCCTGAGAGGGTTAGCCTGATCAAGACCTTCCTGACCCCGTTATTCATCTAGCTTGGCAGTGTGTGCTTTTTGCCCGAGTTTCTCTGGCCGCGGGTTTACAGTCTGTTCTTCCAGATGTTGTGGGGGGGACAGATTGAACCTAATCAGGAGAGAGGTGACGTACCACACGAGGAGACTAGGGGGGTTAGGTATGGTTAACCCCGTAGTGTTCCCAATGAACACCTTTATTAAGATCAATGTAGCGTGCATGTGGACTGCAGGCCCTCCTCCGTGGGTAGTCTCATGTCAGGATATATACACAAATACGCTGTGTATGTTCACACTGCGTAATGTCGATCCGTACTTCGGCGACTAATTGCACTTCAATACGCCCGACGTACTGGCCGACGTTATGGTAACTCATAGCTTTCACTGAGACACGATTACCTGTTCTGGGGAGAATAAATATCAGTGAGAGCTTCAGAGGGACGCGCTGGCCACAGTTCATGGGGTTTGAAAAATGCTGTGTGAACCCCGCCCTACTTAACACAGGGCCCGGGCCCCGGATGTTTTGGGACCCTGGCAATGCCCCTGAAGTTACATCCAGGCACTTACAGGAGACGTCTCTGAAGAGTTGTTCTCTTTCTCATCTCCATCTGGCCCAGACCACCAAGACGTCTTTTCCCGGCCTCGACTCTTCGCTGAAAAATTTTAACAAAACAAAAATCTTAGCTCCTCACTTTACCATCCTTTCTACCAATTCCTATTGCTAAACAAACTCCCCATCTATAGCCTCTTCAATGGTAGCCATGTAATATGCTCCCTGTAGCCAGACAATAGCCCATGAACAGACAGACAGTAGGCCCCTATACCCAGGTAGTAGCCCCATAGCCAGGTGTAGCCCCCCCTTATAGCCAGGTAGATCCCCTATTAGCAGGTAGATGCCCTTGTAGCCAGTAGATGTCCCCTTGTAGGCAGTAGACGCTCCCCTGTAGGCAGTAGATGCCCCCCTGTAGGCAGTAGATGCCCCCCTGTAGCCAGTAGATGCCCCCCTGTGCAGTAGATTTTTTTTTTTTCCATGTAGCCAGTAGATCCCCCCCTTTTAGCCATAGAAGCCCCCCTGTAGCCAATAGATTCCCCTTGTAGCCATTTAGATTCCCCTCTTAAAGCCAGTAGATGCCCCTCGGTAGCCAGTAGATGCCACCCTGTAGCCAGTAGATGCCCCCTGTAGCCAGTAGATGCCCCCCTGTAGCCAGTAGATGCCCCCTGTAGCCAGCAGATGCCCCCCTGTAGCCAGTAGATGCCCCTGTAGCCAGCAGATGCCCCCCTGTAGCCAGTAGATGCCCCCCTTGTAGCTAATTAGAAAATTAAAGAAAACTACTCACCTCGGGCCGTGCGTCCATCTCCGGGAGCTGCTGAGAAGTGTAAGCGGCGGGACGTCACCACTCCTCGTACCCTGTCACGCAGCTCCCAGGGATATCCTGGGCGGCACAGCTGCCGACTCAGCACATCCCAGCGTCGCAGGGGCGCGGTAAAAAGCCGTGCGCCCCCTGCAACGCTGTGTATGTATCGGCGCTCAATGAGCGCTGATACATACAGGGGAGGAGTCAGGAGGATAACGATCCCTCCTGTCTCCTCCCTGTAGCAGCAGCCGCACAGCGAGTTTGCAGCTGCTGCCTGACTGACCGCGCGGCTGTCTTACAACGGCCATACAGTCAGTGACTGATCTCCGGGCGGACGGCACCTCCCTCGGGTTAACGGACCATTGGCGCCCCGGGCGAACGCCCGCCTTGCCCGCCCCTAGGAACGGCCCTGCTGCTGACCCCATCCACATTCTGACCGGACTCCTTAAGAGACATTGAGATTCCTGATGACCCCGCCCACATACTGACCAGACTCCTTAAGAGACAGTGAGAGTCCTGCTGACCCCACCCACATACTGACCGGACTCCTTAAGAGACAGTGAGTCCTGCTGACCCCGCCCACATACTGACCGGACTCCGTAGGAGACAGCGGACTTCCGGTTCCGGCGCCGGCATAGAGGGATGTAGTGCACCTTGGCTCCCGGCCTCCGCCAGCTAGACCCGCAAATAGCTGCTTTTAGCAGTGCTGACCGGACCTGGAAAAGATCCGCAGACGGTCCGCACACCAGCCGCGTCACCACCCGATGGAGCGGTACATCTTGCGGAACACACAGCATCCAGGAGCCGCCCGAGAACAGCAACAGGCAGAGCCTAAAATGGCGGCCGCTCCACATGCTGCCCAGCATAAGCAGGTCAGGGAGGAGGGGGGGCGCAGCAGCGGTGGAGGGGATACAGAGCCAGAGGCAGAGCTCAGTTTCATCAGCACCCCACACAGCAGCCATTCACCCTATGCCATTGACTACAAATCACTAGCCATGGAAGTGGCCAGGCATATAGCCCCTGACCTGCAGGCTACTTTAGAAACAACAGTCCAGGCCTCTCTCACAAAAATACAACAAGAGGTGCACACTCAGGCCGTTAGACTGGACGAACTGGAGATGATGATAAACGACCTTGAGACCGACAATAGCGCCCTGAATGCTAAACTCAAGCTCTGCGCCAAAGCCCAGTTGGTCCAACAGGAGCGCATTGAGGACCTTGAAAATCGCTCCAGAAGGAGCAACCTGAGGATGGTGGGATTGCCTGAATCAGTGAAACAAAGAGACCTCCAGGATGTATGCCAGGAAGAGTTACCAGCAGCATTAGGTCTAAATCACGCATGCCGTGTTGAAAGAGTGCACCGGGTGGGTCCAGAGGATAGTGCCTCCCAATCTTCAAGGGCGCAAGTAAGACCAAGAAACCGCACCGTCATTATGAAGTTTTTGGACTTTAATGACAAGTCAGAAATCCTCAGGGCTTATCGCAAGTTGAATGTTCCTCTACTCATAAAAGGCCACAAAGTTCTGCTGTTTGAGGACTTTCCTGCCGATATCTCCCAACAATGCAGAGCGTTCAGCAAGATCTGCACGGCGCTTTTTAAACAAAGAATCAGATTTCAAATTCTGTACCCGGCGACTCTCAAGGTGCTGGACCTGGATGGACCTCCTCGTTTCTTCACTTCGGCTGTGGAGGCTGAACAATCTCTTTCCAAAGTTCTGGACTTGGGGAACCTTTCTAGACCTCCTAGGTCGCCATCTGGAGGCGATAACCTTGGAACCATCTCCAAGAAGAGAACTAGGGACTCACCCTGGAACCAATCACCGTCTCCTCCACCGCTCTCACCTAAGGAACGACGCCAACCAATAGAGGAGTCTCTACCGGAACACGCCTCGGATTGAGGACTATGGACTTTTCGTCTGGATCCATTAAAACTTCGCCGAGTCGTGGACTCTTCTACAGCGAATATCCTTTAAGTTTTCAGGGTGCCTACCACTGGCTTACTCTCGAGTGGCTCTAAATTTGTCACTATGTCACTTGTGGCGGTTTTCAGTTGTATTTAATTAGGTCTGGAAGTAGAATAGATCTTAGTGTTGCTGGGGGGGAGGGGTTGTTGAGCTTTTTCTTGCTTATCCACATTCCCCTGTCGCTGGAAAAATGGGAGTCGCTTTACACAACGGAGGGAGAGGAGGACGGATCTCTCTTTGGTGTTGGTATTTATGTTTCATATTGCTGAACAGCATATACCTGTTTGGTTAATGGTTTGTATATTCAGTTTTGTGCTGGTGCGATGCGTTCCTCTACTCACTTTCATGGTACCACAGCTTCCTCTATGGTGGTCCAATAGTCTCAGGTGCATGGACAATTTTGAATTTAGGACGGGCCAGCTTACAGCTATATCTCTTTAAAAGGATCTTTATATGCGGATCATCTCCTGGAACGTAAAGGGGCTCCGTTCCCTGAATAAACGGATAAAGGTGATCCGACACTTAAAGAAACTTCGCCCGGATATTGTCCTCTTACAGGAATCCCATCTAAAGGCGGAGGATCTCAAGCGTCTTGAGAGGCAGTGGGTTGGTCATGTCTTTGGGTCTCCAGTGGTGGGAGGCAAAGCAGGGGTCGTCACCCTTATACATAAAAACTTCACGTTCGAGCTAATGTCACATAACTTTGATACAGAAGGGAGACTTTCTCACTTGGCCATTAAATGGGGAGGTAAAGATCTCAGTATATATAATGTATACGGTCCAAATGGCCACAATCGGGCCTTCTTTCAGACCCTTATGGAGAGGATCTCCAATGACCCTAACCAGCAGCAGATCATAGGGGGGGATATGAACGGGGTTATGGACCCTCTCTTGGACAGAAGGGGCGGACCTTCAAGCATTCAGAGGGGGAGAGATACCCAACCGCCCAGTAAGGGGTTTCTGCAGCATCTGGCGGATACCACCAGCCTCCATGATTGTTGGAGAGAAAGATACCCGGACGAGAGAGACTTTACTTTCTTCTCCCCGGTCCATCAGTCGTGGTCCAGGCTAGATTACCTGTTGGTCTCAGACTCCCTGTTACAGAGAGTGGAACATGCACAGATCATGGATCTGGTCATTTTTGACCATGCCCCAATTTCCTTGGACTTGGCGGACACGTTCCCTAAGGGCACAGATTTTATTTGGAAGTTCCCAGCTTACCTGGCCAAGACAGACAGTTTTGCAGATATGGTCAGAGACTGGTGGATGGTGTTCACCAAGGACAATGAAGTCCACCTAAATGACCCAGCACTTTATTGGGCAACAGCAAAGGTGGTATTAAGAGGCAGAGTCATAGCCTATACCTCCTCATACAGAAAAAATCTCAAGGGCTCCTATTTCTCAGCTTCTGAGACTGTTAAGGAGACTTTTAAAGCTTTTCTACGAGACGGGTCGGACACACATAGAGTGGAGTGGGAGAAGGCCAAACGCAAGTTCGATCTATGGGCGGACCGTAGGGAAGAATTACATAGATCCCACGTGCACTCTACTCTTTTCAGATATGGGAACAAGTCAGGGAAACTCCTGTCTAGAATCTTGAAAGGTTCCCACAAACCCACACATATTCCATCCATCCGAGCAACTGATGGTTCCATAATCTGTGATCCGGAGCGGGTCAATGACATCTTTAGACAATTCTATACATTACTCTACTCCTCAGACAGCCAATCTCCCACGTCTGACCGCCGGGACTTCCTATCTAAAGTAAAGCTCCCCCAATTGTCTAGTTTACAGAGGGACATGCTAAACGAAGACATCGCTGAACTAGAAGTCAAGGCAGCCATTCGCCATCTGAAAGATGGGAAAGCTCCGGGCCCCGACGGGTTCTCAGGGGAACTATATAAAATCCTGACTGACCAAATTGCCCCAATTCTCGCAAACTATTATAATTCGGTTCTCCACTCCAGCTCTTTACGTCCAGAATCAAAAAATGCCTATATTTGCGTCAGAGTTGGGGGTGAATTTGTCCTCTATCTATTTCTCTCCCTCGGGCTTTAGGGGACGAGGGCCGTGTGCGATCCCGCAGCATTGTATCAGCACAGGATTTGTTTTCACCTTTTATCCCAGACCTTACTTGATTACATAGGTGTATGTGATTATGTCTCTTATACATAACTGCGTATGGGGACCACTGTTCTGTGTTGTTTTTTTTTTGTTTTTTCGAGGGGGAGTTCACTTTTTAATAATTTTTTGTTTTCTTTCTTTAGTGAAGATGGAGCCGTCTTTTGCTTCATCCTTATTATTATGATGCCAAAGTATGTCATTAGTGCTATTTTGTACTTTCATTGCTTAGTACTTTTCTTATCTGTAGTAATGATGCCTTATATTATTTCTTTGTGTATCAAGTGGTATCTCATCTATTGGACAGTTATTATATGTTTTTTTTATTATAAAATTTAATAAAAATTATGTTTACAAAAAAAAAAATGCCTATATCAAAGTCCTCCACAAGAAAGGGAAGGATCCACTGCTGCCCACCTCCTTCAGACCTATCTCGCTCATTGACATTGATCAGAAAATCCTATCCAAAGTCTTGGCAGGTTTTATGCCACAGCTAATCGGCCCAGCGCAGAGGGGCTTTATCAGGGGGCGGGCCGCAGTGGGTAACATTAGGAAGGTCTTGGCAGCTTTGGGAAAAGGGGTCCATCAAGGCCAGTCCCGGAAAAAACAGCCCGTTCTGGTGGCCTTAGATGCGAAAAGGCCTTTGATAACTTTTACGTGGGAAATTGGTCGGACGTTCTGGCATATGGGAATCACGGGTGCCTTCAGAAATATCTTTCACCATCTATAAGGGCCCACTCCCAAATTCAACACCAGGTTTTCCCTTTCCTCCAGGTTTCGCTCCGAAGGGGACCAGACGGGGGATGCCCCTGTCTCCCCCCCTTTTTAAATTTAAAACCTTGACCCCTTGCAAATTTTTAGAAGGGTCTGATCTTTTTTGGGGATTAGATTGGAGGTGGGGAAATTAAAAACCGCCTTTCGCGGATCCTTTAAAACTTTCATGTTAACCCCCCGGGCCCCCAGCTCCAAGAGTTTTGAAACTTGCACCTATTTGGCAACCTCTTGGGGTTTCAAAATAAATGTTGCAAGAGTGAATTTTGGGAAATGGGCCAAAAATTTTTTACCTTTGCAATGGAACTCCCAAATATTGACATCACCGAGCCCAAAAAAACATATCACTTTTTTGGGAATCAAAATTGGCAGCCCGGGCCAAGTTATAAAATTTAACGTCCCCCCGTTGTTGAAAAACTTCACATGACTGAAGCGTTGGTCCTCGCTCTCATGGCTGGAAGTGCCACGCTTTAAAATGATTTGCCCCCAAATTGCTGTACCCGCTGCGACCTTGCCATTTCCCATTTAGCACGTGCATCAATAGAGTCAATTCCCGTTTTCAAAGTTTATTTGGGCCCCCGGGAAAAAACCCGGATAGCACTACGGGGAAAATGCCAATAGGGAAGGGGTTTTAAACCCCCAGAATTAGAGGCTAAACTGGCTTGCTGGCCGACATGTGTTGGGTTGGGTGGGGGACTAGTTTCTTTTTAATTGGGATTTGGGAAAAAGAGCTAATGCTCCCTTGGCACCCCCCGGCCCTATTTATACAAAAAACTCCCAAATACCCCCTCCCTAAAATCCCCGGGGTTGTCCGTGAAACATTAATGGTTGGAAAGAAATTGTAGAAGCCGGGGGTCTCCCTTTTTCATTTCTTAAGATAGCCCCTATGGGCCTCCAGAGTTCCCCCT
>JAODAL010052991.1:0-25602 GCA_025379985.1 Phyllomedusa bahiana
AAAACGCAAGCATAGGTCACACTAAAAGGGGGAATAGCTATATCTAACAAATATCGTGGGGGACACTAAAGACTAAATAAAACCTCATATAAATTTGGGAAATTGAAAAAGCATTATGCTAAGGAAAAAAAAAACTGGGACCTTTTTTACGTATTTGATCAAAAAACGTATTTAACTCACCTCCCAAAAACGTCAAGGGATCCCCCGAGAGGTGAGTCCCTCACTAAATATGTTTCCTCACAGGGGCAACCGACTGCAATTCAGGAATGGGGAATAGCAACTGGGGATCCCCACGGGGTTTAAAAAAAGGGAGCTGGGCAGCAACCAATGGGTTACAATCTCAAATGAACTACAAAAATAAAAAAAGCTGGACATCAAAATATTTCTGAAAAACGAAATAGGTTCACACTAAAAAGCAAAAAGCATATATCTAAAAATTCAGTGGGCCCCAAAACTAATAAAAACCCCAAAGGGATATAGGTATGAAAAACATTTTCTGTAAGGAAAATATGAAAACCTGGGACCTTAGTTTTCAGTAATTTTATCAAAGATTGTAATTTGCTCACCTCCAAAAATCAAGGGATCCCCCAAACAGGGAGTCCCTAATTAAGTATGGCTGCCAATAAACAAAGGGACAAATTTTAAACCAAAAACTGGGCCAAAAACTGGGAATAAAAAGCCATTTCAATGCAGATTCAAAAGAACTTTTGGGTACACAATATCACTCCCTTTTAAAAGCCTGCCTCCCCGTCTGCCTGGTTCCCCCCAACCCCCACCCCCGCGGGTGTACACCTAGATGCTTCTTTCAACTCAGCCAACAACTAAAAAATGAAAATTTTCCTAACTACTTTTCTAAGGTCACAGCTAAAAGTAGTTGTCTCTGTGAAAAAAGAAACTGTGTCGCTGGCTGTATTGAGTAGAAAATGGTACCCTTTTCTATAGACACAGCCAAAACTGATGCTGACGGAAGGGCGTTCTTATGTAAAAAATGTATTTTACCAATCACAACCCAAAACTCCGTCTGAGTGCACACCCCGCTTACCCGTTATTCTCTAAGTGATTTGTGGCCCCCAAAATGACAGAACGCCGAAAAAGGCGGTATAATTGATTATGGGAGATTTTTACCTAAATTATCATGTATCGAAAAATTTGTCCTAAAAACCGGCTATTCAACTTTTTTCGATTAAATCGCCCAAATATGCCCTTGTTACCAATAGTAGAAGACATTTACAGAAGACATCCCTAAAGTCCTGATATTGAAATATGAGACCAGCCAAAGAAGAAATTCACCTCAGTCTAAATAGGCAATTGTGGTCTTGGAGGTATTACTGGAAACATGTGAAACCGCAATGGACAATCTGGAGGGGACCGCAGCGATGGAAGTTTTTCTAGTTGCAATCACAAAACTAGGAAATCCAAAAAGTGCTTAAACGGGATTTATCGCTTCACCCCTTGCTTTTCATGATTTCAGTTTTTTCCGTTTCTTCCCCCCCCAGCTGGGTGTTTTTTAAACTGGGGGGGGATACACCCCCCCCCCCTTATGTTCGTGCTCACTCCCAATTCATGTTTTGTTTGAGATCATCCTGTCCCCCCCCCCCTCTGTCGAGCCCATATGTCAGGTTGTTCCTCCCCCCTATGCATTTATTTTGTAAGACTTTTTGTTTACAAAAAAGGGCCTGCATTAGGCTGACAGTTTCTATAACCAGCCCATGACCCTTTCCCTTAAAGCGGGGGGGTTTGTTACAGTTAAATTAGTCTTCTATAAAACCACCGGGAAAGCACAGACTGCCCCCTTTCATTTTACAGCAGGAGCTTAGGCACCGGCACAATTCGCTGTTTTCTGATTGAAAACAGCTGCGGGTTTTATGTGCGCTGGGGGCTGTGCAGAGCAATTTCCCCTTTATGCCCATATTCTGGGTAAGAGGCGGGAAAAGCATGCCCCCTGAAAAACGGGGGCCAACAGAATATAAATTTTGTACCGGGCACCAATGAAAGAAAGGAGGGGGAACCCGACCGGACTGGGAACGGGTTTTTAAAGAAAACAAAGATAAGGAAAAAAGGGGAAAACAAGACAGCTTTGCAAATGACATCCAATTGCAAAGTTCTTGTTTTAACTGCCCCCCTTATTCTGAAGACCTTTTAAATCAACATAAACCCCTTTAAGTTAGGCTATAAATGTCAACAGCGTTAAAGATAGGTGGCTTTTCCTTAACGTAAAACTTGTTACCAAAAATGGGGTTCTTAAATAAAACCCAAATAATCGCATCTAACTGAGGTGGGGAGACTAAACAATCTCCCTTTTAATCGCGTACAAGTAACTATGGACTCTTCCAGTTAGTTTTATCATTTGCAATCCCTGAAATAGAAACCAGTTGCTGGCAGAAATACTCTTGCAGCAGCAGAGTTATAAAGAACAGAGCCAAGGCTCATCACCAAGAGAGCAGGAAAGACACAACATGCCATAAGAAGAAGCACCATTGGTATTGAAAAAATTTCCCACAAGACGGTTTTTGAGGGTACAAATGTCAGCATTTGGGGTACCTCCCAGGCAAAGAACAAAAACCCCAAAGTTAAAAGGTATAAAGTAAATCCAGTTTCAAAGTTGAAAAGTAAAATTATGTACTTTATTTCCATTTGTTAAAAATGCTTACTAAAAAAAAATCCATTCCTATTAAACACTGTAAACCAAAAATGGCTTCTAATTGCGGGAGGGGCAATATGATGGCAAAAATTCCTCAAGGCCAACCCACCAGACAGAAGAGAAAAGTCTTCTATACCAATTAGGAAAGAAGAAGATCAAGTTAGGGGTATAGAAGTTAAAGATAAGGATGGGGCTAGGATGTCCGAACGTTTTGTTGGGAAGGGTTAAAAAAAGGAAAAACCAGTTTGATCTCACAGGTCTTTTAAAAATATTTTTTTGCAACACTTACATTAATAAAATATCACAAATTTGACATAAAAAACCCCAACGTACTTTAAGGAAGCATCCTTTTCCCTTTTGCATCCTGCATATGTGCACAGCAATGGGCCAAACCATTTAGTTAAGGATGGCAGGGCCTACTGTAAATTTCAGAAACAGCTCAATTAGCTGGTTCCCTGTGTCGTGATCTTTGTAGCAAAGATTAATTGAAGATAAGTTCATTATCATGGCACAGAAAGTTACCAACTCAGCAATAAAATTTTTATTTGCTTTGCGTCCCCAAAACAATAAACTCAAAATAACAAACAAGCTAAACTCTGATATATCCATAGAAGTGAATGAGAATTTTGTAAAAAAAAAAAAATTAAAAAATTTCACAAAATTAATGTTTCCTCTTTGGGATTTTCATAAAACAAAAAATATTTGGGTTCCTATTTCAATAAACCTTTTTAAAATTTATAAGGAATTTGAAAATTAAAAAGGGTGTTCCGGGTCTAACAATGTTATTGGGCCATTGGGGATAGTAAAATAGAAGATAAAACTCATACTTTCCTCCCGGGGGGTTTCCCTTTACGGCTGCTAGTGCGTTATTTGTTCAATGACAAGCGCCCAAAACAGCCCCAATGTCACATGCATAAAGCGCCAAACACAAAAACACTAACCCAAATAAAAATTTTCAAAATTATTTTATTAAAAAAAAATAAAATACACAAAAGCAAATAAAAAACGGGCTGGATAACTGAAAAATAACTGCTGGGAAAATAACCCCAAAATTTAAAAAATACACAAACTTATAAGTTGAAACAATTTCATTAAAATTTAAAGGAAAATTTCAATTTCCCCCCTAGTTTTCTACTACTGATGAAGATTTACAAAATGCGCGTTGGGTTTACCTTTGTGTATATAAAATTTTTTTTCCTTTATTTGGGGATTTTAAAATTTTGCTTTCTTGCTTTACTTTACACACTTGGGGTAATTTTGGGATTTGCTTTAAAATTTTTAAAGGGATTGTTTTCTACCCAAAATTTAAGAAATTTTTTATTTACTTACATTTTGGGGTTACTTTCCAGAAAATTATTTCTTCAATTTTCTACACCGTCTTTAAAAATTTTCTTTTTTTGTATTTTTTATAATTTGGGTTTAAAAAAATGTAAATTTTTTAATTTTTTATTTGGGGTTTGTGTTTTTTGGTTTGGCCTTTATAAAGGGGACATTGGGTTTTTTGACCTTATAACTTTTTTTGACTATGTTTTTTTTGACCCTTTGGGGTAAAAATGCTTGCTTTCACCTTTTCTTGTAATAACTGATTCCCAGCATTTTTAAAATTCTTCGTTGCCACTGCAATATTTTCCCCCCCTGTTAATTTGGGTGTTGAAACCCCGCCCGAAATTTTCAAATTTCCCCAGAAAAAAGGTTTTTTAAATTTAATCCCCCTTTACACCTTATACTTTTAGCTCTGCTTAAAATATTCTTTTTTTAAATTTTTTTTTTTAAACTTACAAAAAAAATTTTTTTTCCAAACCCTTTCTTTGTTATTGTTTCTTTAATACTATCATTTGCCCATGACTTCATTGATTGTGGCCCCCAAAGATAAAACCCCATAATTGTATTGGTGCCCGTTTTTATAATCGCAGCTTTGATTTGGGGCTAGCAAATTTAATTTTTTCAAATTTTTGATTGGGAGTTTGTTTGGGGTGTTCCCTTTCCTCAGGTTTTTAAAGACGTAATTTTTTCAATTTTAATTTTGAATTTTTTAATTTTAAAAATTTATCAATAGAAAATTGTGTTTTATTAAAATAATATTAAATTTTCCCCATAATTTTAAAAAAATTTATTTTTTAAAGGAAAATTTCCGGTGGGATACCTCCAATATTACGAAAAAAGATGGAAAAAAAACCTTTCTAATTTCTCCCTTTTTTTCTTTAAACCCTTTTTACTGTAATTTATTTTAAAACAAAATAATCTACTTAAACTATAAAATATCCCGTATATTGTAATATAATTAATTTAAAAAGAATTTAATAGGGTTTTTGGGAAAAATTTTGCCAAATGCCCCGTTGACTTTATAATATATGTCCTGATGGTGGCTCCTTATCTCTGCAAAGGGAAAATTCTGGAACATATTGGATTTAAAGGGAAAAAAGCCCCGTCCAAACCCCCAAAATTCTGTTTCCCCAAAATATCCCCTCTGGAGCAAAGTTGTTACCGAAATTTTGAAAAAAGATACAGCGGGTTCCCAAAAATGGAGAATCCCAGGATAAAACTTAATAAAAATTTTAATTTTATCCAAAAAATTTTAGCCCCAAAGTATGCATAGTTCCAACGTAACTTTTTTTGGGTGACAAGCCCCCTAGCAAGCATAAAAATACTCATTTTAAACACTTTTAAATACCTCAATAAGGATAAAAAAACTTCTCCCCTTTTTTGTTGCCGCCCCCCAGTCAAATCTCCAGCTCCTCATGTTTCCTGGAAACCACCTGGAAATGACATATAACACCACGGGAAATTTTGTCAAAAACGGACTGGAAAAATGTGAATGCGCACGGGGGGGGGAAGTGAATGGGAACGAACCGACAAAGAGGCGAGAGTGAAGAAATATACACTAAAGCATAACACAGAAGCATAATAAAACTACAATCATCTGAAATTATGTTATACACAAAAACACGTTAAAACAATCTCTAATTTAAAATATAAAAAAACTAACAGAAGCACTGAGGGCAGGACCAAACACTACTACTTTATGATGACTGAAGAGTTTCATACAACTATTGCCATAATGAATTAGTAGTGAAACATCAATTTGCGTCTCAGATTTAGACCATTTGGGACAGATGTGTCCAAAGTGAATATCCAATACGCTTCCCTATCGAGTAAAATCTGAGTTAAATCACCTCCACGTAAAGGTCTGATTCTCCTTTCAATACCCATAATTTTTTTAAACCCAAAATTGCCATTATGTACTTCACTAAAATGATTTGATAAATGTGATCTATTGCGGTTAGATGTATTTGTTTGGGTGAACCAATTTTTTCAGGGATTTTTGGTAAATACTAAATTTGGGGATAACAAATCTCCCAATGTCTTTGATTTACGAGTTACCACCTGATAACCTTCAGACAAAATGCACTCGAGTATAGGATCCTCTGTATTGGTAAATGCTTTAAAAAAAATATTTTTATATGTTGAAACTGACAGCTATGATCCAACACCAAAGTGCACTTTCTCTTTTTGCTGTACACCAATGATTTTTTATTGTTAGCAGGATTTAATATATGTTCTCTGTTTTTGTCATCAACTATAAAAAGCCCTTGGAGCATCCAATTTGGGGAAACCTCTTGTTTAATCTGACAGCATACACGTTCCCTTTTAAAACAAAGATCACCACAAGTTCTTTTTGCTCTGGTTATTTCCCCAACAGGGATAGATCTATGAGTGTGTTTAGGGTGGAAGCTCCTATAATGAAGTATGGTATTGCCAGCTGTGATTTTGCGATAGTTTTGGTGATGATTGTATGTCCTAATTCTCCTATCAAGGTTAAATAATAAAAAGACTCATACTTTTTATTGTTTTGTTTTTTTATTTTGCCAATCAGAGCTCAGCCTTTATTGGTTGCTATGGGCAACAAAGACAGTCTTACTTCTAGACAGTTTTCATACATAAGACCCTTAGGGCAACATCTATGAATTTGCATACGACATTTTTTAACTTGGCACCGACATACAGAGTTCTAAATAGAGTGTATAATACGACAGTATGAATGAAAGTGTAATGCACCAAACTTTGCATGTGTTAATATTTTCTTTCCATCATAAACATGTGCCAGCAGTTTTTTCGATCAAATAGCCAAAAAAACGCATTTTAATCATAGATATCACCCTTAGTCTTTATGTACTTGTAAGGGAGAGTGGTCTTACACTCTGCCGAAACATACTCATTCATAATGCAGCCTTTGTCCAGCTAATTAAATCTGCTATGAAAAACAATTACCCTATAACTTGCACATTTTTTAAGCAAATATTTGTTGAACTCCTTATAACCCTTTCAATTTTCCGTTTTTGTTTATGAACTATAATAATTTCTTTTTCTGTTCTTTTTTTGAAATTTTATTTTTTTAAACTCCGGAATCAGGATTCTCCAAATTCAATGAAAACAGGCCTTTAAAGGGCCCCGTTCACAGGCTTATTCGCCCGGGGAATTGGCGCCGTACTCCCGCCGGGTTTTGCGCTTCAGTAGGGCGCAATCCGAGGCAGCAAATTACGGTAATCACGGGCTTTTCCATAGAGAACAGTGGAATCCCGCTCCTCCCTGCCTGGCGAATCCGCCGCGGGGAGAAAGGACATGCACATTATTTTACGCGCGGACGCGCCGTAAACAATGCATTCTATGGGGCCGGAGCGGCCCCCCCGCCGCCCCCGGGCCCCGCCCCGCCGCCCCTTACTCACGGCGGATTTGTGCGCTTCAATACGGCGCAACAAATCCGTCGGAATAACCTGATAACACGGCTAAGATGGAGATACAACAAATATTTATGTAAATACATAACAAGTTAAAGATTTGTTGATCGTTTTCATATGCAGTATAAAACTTTCATACAAAACAGAAGTAATACAATTGAAGATATATTACACATTTTATATGAAAGTGTAAGTATGAACATCTTTTTGTTTAGATATATTTATAGGAGTTGGAGCTGTGCTTTTTATGTTAACATCTACTTCATCCCTTCACAGAGCCATTAAGTTTAATGATACAACTCTGCCTGCCTGCAGCTACTACTAGAGCGATCTTAGGAGCTTACTTAGCACGGATTTTTTTTTTTTTTTAAAATAGCGGTTAAAGAGTACTGCGTACAACTTTGGGCATCATTAGGCTGTCATTAAACTTTGCTTATTTGAACATATGAAAAATCATATATATTGGTATGGAGCCCCTATGTTAATCCTATAACCTTTAAAGATGTACTGGTATGTTCTGGAAACACTAAGGGAGAATGGAATAGGCTCACTCACTGTGCTCGCTTCATATTCAGTGGGTGCAACTGACATCTGGCTCTAGTTGCTGCGACAAGAGAAAACTAAGATCCAAGCCATTTGGATGCAGCAAGTAAGGTGCTATGATGGGCTGTGGCACCCCTTTTCAATGTTCACAGGTTGCAATTTAATTACCATGGCAGCCAGAGGGTGTAATAGAAGATTAATTCAATCCCTTATTACTGCAATATATTAGTATTGCAGTATATGGTGTAAGCGATCACATTTTCAAGTTCTCTAAGAAGATTAAAAGATACTGTTAAAAAAGTTTTAAAAAGTTTTTTCAGTATGCTTCAGTATGTCACAGTAAATGTTGGCATTCATGGTTTCCTCAATGGATGGAGACACACCTCTTCCCACTGCTACCACTCAAGATTGCTGTGTCCCCCATGTGGAACTGTTGCTACATCGGGACCTTTACTGGGGGGATCTGGTGAACATTCTTAATCCCCTGCCTTCTTGGAAGTCTCAGCTGAATCTTGACACACAGGCTTCTTTCCACACTGTCAGGTAGTGGAATGTTCTCTAATTACTCGTGCTATGGACGATTCGCCATAAAGCCATAACCTCCCAGCACATAATAGTCTGAATAACATTACTCTCACTCCAGAACAGCAAGCCTAGAGTGTCTTTTTCTCACTCTTCAAATCCTGCAATAAGAATAAGTGCTGCTGCGTCTTGCCTACATCTAGTGCTGCATCCAGAATGCAGTCTTTCTCGCCTGCATTCCCTGGGGTTTCTATTCTCCCTAACATGTTGTCTACTAATGCAGTCATTCATATATTCCTACAAACTACATGCATCTTCTGGATCACCTTTATCTGCTGGATAAGCCTCCCCTGCTGCCACATCATACTCTTCTTCCTGTTACACCTATCCAGGACTTATAGCACAGTACGGGGCTGGTTAAACTGGTCTCTACGACTGCTGGAGAGACACACTCCCCCACACAACTTTAGTTCTGCAATGTGAGAGTTATCCACAAGGACTACATTCAACAGTTTGGTCCACATGGTTCTCCTGGGGAAACTACACGCTAAATACCAATATTACACAGTTATCACACAAGTATGAAGGAGGCTGAATCAGTACAGTCCTCACTCTCTCCTCATATATACTATTCTGCACAAAACCTACAGATGTTGACTCCCTTCACCATTCTCTCTAACATCTTTAATGAACTGTTGGGTTACAAACTCAGCACCAACATTTAAATTTACAGAGCTCATAGGGCTCTTAACCTCCTAATGCTGATGCTAACTGAACCACATTTTTTGGCAATATTTTTCAGGAAGCTTGGAAGCAGCGACATCTACTGAAATCTAAATCCTCCAGGACCTTTCAAGACATATTTTGGCTCAGAAAGCCGCACTCAAACCTCTTTTTGACATCTTGTTTATGTGGGGCTTCCCCTTCACTTTATTGGTACAAAATGAAGGTCAGTCATACTCTCTTTGTTGTCCTGAAGACCTGTTGTTAAAGGCCTCCATCCCTGCCATTAACCCCTTAACTTCATTGGACATATGGGTATATCCTGATGCCGTTACGAGGCTTTGTTGCAGGATCGCTAACAGCTAACACTTGGTGGTTAAAAGGCGGGGCGGCGCAGCCTCCCTCCTGCTCTATTTAACCCTTGGATGCCAGGACAAAGATGGCTGCGGCGTCTAAGTCAATGAGATATAGTGTCGTGCGCCGTTCCTCACAGCAATCGCGGGCTCCCGATTGCTTAACATGGCAGCTGAAAGCCTTGTGCAGGCTTCCATCGCCGCTATGTTTTCAGGGTGTACAAAGGTGACAGTTTACCCACTTCCTGCCTGGGGCTGGAAGTGGGGAAACCGCCACCTTTGTACACCCTGTAGAAATGGCTGTAGAAATGATTGAGCCCTCTAGTGGGAAGCACCCTACGGGGACTCAAAGTAAAAATAAAAAAAAAAATGTTTTAATGTGTAAAAAAATAAAAAAAATATTAAAAGTTCAAATCACCCTTTTCTCCATGTTAGAAATACAAAATAAAAAATCTATACATATTTGGCAGCGCCGCGTCCAAAAAAGTCAGATCTATTAAAATATAACATAATTTATCCCGCATGTAATTGTACGACTCATGTATTGTGAAATCTAAATAAATCTATGAAAGAGTCGCAACGTATTTAATCGGTACATCCAATAGGCTTCTCTTTCGCTTAATCTTTTAGGTCTATCAGCTATTTGGGGATGAATGTACTCGATAGGCTGAATTTTGAAATCTTTATCTTTTTTTTTTTTTTTCTCTTCCTCTCTTTTTTTTTTTTCTCTTTCATAGATTTATTTAGATTTCACAATACATGAGTCATACAATTATATATCTGTGTATGTACATAAAATACATTTTTTATATAGGTGGGACCTAACATATTTTAGTGATTTTTGCTCCATTTTATATATAAAACATAATACCGCCCCCATTTTTTTTTTATATATTTTGTTTTTTTTATATATAATTTTATATATAATGTTATGTATGTATTTATATGTATATATATCGAAATATTTCCTTTTTCATTTCTAATTTTTGTTCCCTTTTTCAGTAATGTTTTTTACATATTATTTTAATAGATGTTTTTTTATATGTATTGTTTATATTTATATATACGCATAATGCTATTTATCTCCTACGAGCAAATTAGTCGTGGTATATATATTTTTATTGCTATATTCCCTTTGTATATTTGTTTATTTTTCCTGCAGTCAGTTTCCTGTTCCTCCAGTCTTGTGTATCCTACGGTTTACTATGTCTAGAGTTTTACAAACAAATGCAACCCCTTGAGCCTCTCTTTGATCTGGGGCCATTCAGCCTCCTCCCTATTTAAAGCCCATGAGCACCTGCCAAACATTGTATGTACCTGAGGAAGCAGGGCACACCTGCGAAACGTGTAGTACATGTTTTACTTTTTTTTGTCATAATAAAAAGTATTTCTCAACTTATGTTGAGAGTATACTAGCATTTTTCCTTACAGCGCTTCATCTAAGCCGCCCCATTGTGCTAATTGGATCAGCTGACCCTCTGAGCGAACTGTTCTAATCATTTTCCTGGCGTCCTTCGTGGCGCCGTTGGCGGGAGCGAGCGGGAGCGCTGGATTGTTTTGCACCGATAAGGATCATAGAAAACGCTAAGTACGAGCTGTACCGGGTAGACAAACACCGAACCAGGTGAGCCACCTTTTCATAGTCCTTTTTTTCAGGTGCTTGTTTCTTCAAAGAAACCACAGCTGCGCTGCTTTTTGTTGTAGACTATTTTCCTTCCTGGCTTCGACTAACACGAACACCGGTAGGATTTCCTCCTGAAGTTTACCAATTTCCTCACCTAGTCTTTCTAATTCTTCTTTATTATATCCTTTCTGTGAGAATTTATTTATCATGTCACGGACATTTTTATGATATTCCTCATCATCAGTACATATTCTCCTTATACAAATGAATTGACTTTTAGGTATACCCTTAAAGATTTGTGGGGCATGAAAACTCTGTCTAGATAGGAGATTATTTTTATCAATGTTTTTCTTGTATAATGTTGTTTGTAGTTGATTCTTATTTTTTCTTATTTCCACATCTAAATATTGTATTTTTTCTTTATTTTTGGTAATAGTAAATTGTATTGATGGATGGCAAAAAATTTAGATATTAAAAAAAAACTAACAAGGGCTACCCTCCCTCCATTTTCCATACTAAGAAGACATCGTCCACATATCGCACCAAAGTTGCAATATGTGAACGGTCTTCAAATGTATTGACAAATTTTTCTTCAAACGTGGACATGTAGATGTTAGCGAAACTTGGTGCGACTGGCGATCCCATACTGGTTCCTTGTTTCTGTAAATAATAATCTCTGCCAAATCTAAAGTAATTTTTTGACAAGACAATGTCTAATAATTGCATTAAGAACGATTGTGAGTTGCGATATGTGGACGATGTCTTCTTAGTATGGAATGGATCGGAGATAGCCCTTGATAGTCATACCTCCAAAATTTGTATATAAAAAAGGCAAAACTATAGGGAACCAACTCATTAGAGCGGACCTTATTAAAAACAATGTGAACAGACAACAAACATTGGGAATAGTACAGACAGGGACGTTTCCCTGTCTATCCTGCCAACACTGCACAGGCATCATCAAGGGCCCAAAAATAACACACCCTTTAAAGGGCCATAGGATAGAAATCAAAGGTTACCATACGAGCAACTCAAAAAATGTACTATATTTATTAAAATGCCCCTGCGGTGTGGTGTATATTGGGCAAACATCTCGAAAAATCAAAATTAGACTCATTGAAAATAAATCAAATATTCGAAGATATAAAGAAATAGGAGGTATCATTCCACTAGACAAAAAAGAAAACAAAAAATATGGAGAAAGCTCGTTAGCTAGACATTTTTTTTGAAAAATTTTAAAACCATAATGGTCTGTGCCCCTCAAATTTGGCGGGGTAACGAAAAAATTTTTTTTTTGTTAAATTAATCACAGTTTAAATAAAAATTCTCATGCAACAGAGGTTTACTGGTCTTTTACACTCGTTTCCCACTTAGCCCGAAGGGGCTGAATGAAGAGTGTAATTTTAAAAACTTTTTTTTTGGGACTTCTGTATTTAGGAGTTAATTTGTATTTGTCTTCTTTAAAAATTATTAGAAATGCAAAAAGTGGAAAAATGAATATGATATAAAAAGAACAAGACCATGTACCCGTTTGCTTGAAAAAGGGGTTTGGGGACCCGGGGAAACGCGCAGAGCAGCGGGTGCACCCCCCCAAAACCCAAGCCGTCATGACAAGGTAAAAACATTTTTCTGGGCAAGCTTTGCCAGCTGCAAAGAAAAGGGAGGCTTGAAGCTTCCGCTAAAAGTTTCCATTTGGATACTCCAGGCTTGGAGACATAAAACCCGCAAGTGCATATCAAAAAAAAGCATTATAAAATGCTAAAAAAAGCTGGGGTTTTTAAGCCGATATGCGTTTTAAATGTTTGTTTCAAATTAAATGAAAAGCTTTATAGATAATTTGTTCCAAGTGTCTATATCAAGATTTTAAAACCTTCTTTAAAAAACCCAAACAGAAGTAGGCCACAGAGTGGCCAATGAAAATTGTGGAGGTCACGGCCTGCGCAGCGGGAGGTAATAGAGGGGGCAAAATGCGGGGTGTAGAGGTCTTGGCAGCAGAAAAAAAACAGCAGCAGCAGCAGAGGTCAGAAAAGTGGAAACAATGACACAGTGTGGGGCCCACGGCTCCAGCAGCAGCAGAAGCATGGGGGTCATGGGAGTGGCACAATGAAGATGTGGAGGGGTGGCAATACCAGTCCCGGGGTAAAAAAGGGGTTGGGAAGGACAAAAAGGAAAATGGCAGAAAGATCTTTTTGGCATCGGGGCGAGTGGCCCCATCAAATAGTGGCTGGGGGCAGGTAGAAAAAGGGGGCCGAATTTGTTTTCAAACGAAGTGGAATTTTCTTTAAAAAATTAAAGGGAAAAACTTGGGTTCTAAAATAAAGTCGAATTTTGGGGGTTATTTTTGAAAGGAACGAAGCGTGTTTTTGATTGAAAAAAAGGGCCCTGCGAGCACATGGCCGTTACTTTGGGGGCAAAAGGAACTCGGGAAAGGGGAAGAAAGGCATAGCCTAATAAACCATGTGCAAAGATGAAGCCAATCAGAAACCGGGGGGGATTTCGTGACGTCACCGCACTATAAAAGGGCCGGGCGCGATGCTGGAGCTCATCCCCGTTTTTCTAAACCTGTACTGAGTGGGGAAAAGGTGGTGCCACGGTCCCTTGTGATAGCTGATACAAAAAGAATCATTTTTATACAGCTTTTTTTGGAGGTTTTCAAAAGCTTTTTCAGAGACCCCCTTTTTCCTTAGTTTCAATTCTGATTTTTTTTGGGGAATTGGGAAATGAAGTCCAGTGGGGCGCAAATCAGCTGAAATAAATTTTTTTAATGCTATCGCCACAGCACATTACATTGAATACCCAAAAGGATTTTTTAAAAGCCTTTTTCCTTTGTTGAAATTTCTTTTAAAAAAAACAGCGTTTTTACAATCCAAAAAACCGCTTTTTTTTTTGGTTGCTCTTTTTTTTTGGGCGCAATTTACATCCGGGGGTTTTAATTAAGCGTTTGTTCTCCTTTTTGGGGTCACAAAAAAAAAACGCCCTTTTTTCACCCCCAAAAAAAATATATTTTCCCTGTAACATAATTCAAAAACCCGAAGGGTTAAATTTTCAATTTTTTTCCCGTTTTCTGTACAGAAAAAATACACGAATTTTTAACACTTTCCCAAACCCCGGTTTTTCCATTTTTGGTTGTCATTTCTTTTGCGAAATTTTAGTTTCCGGGGTTAATTAAGCATTGTTCTGCTTTTTTTGGGTCACAAAAAGGGAAAAGTTTTTTTTTCCACCCCCAAAAAAAAATTTTGCCTGTAGAAATTTTCAAAAACCAAAAGGTTAATTAAAAGTTTTTTGTTTTGTGTTCCGAAAAAATCACACCTTTTTTAAGCACGCTACAAAGCTGGAAATTTTTGGTTTTGTTTCATTTCTTTTCCCAAATTTTAGATCCGGGGGTTAAATTTTAAGCTTTTGTTCTGCTGTTTGGTCACAAAAAGAAACGTTTTTTTTACCGCCAAAAAAAAATTTTCCCTGTAGCTTAATTCATATCCAAAGGTTTTTTAATTAAGCCGGGTTTTGTGTTTTATATTAAAGTAAAATACAAAATTTTTTTAAAACCCCATACAAAAAAATTTTTTCCTGCCAAAATTTTTTGGAGCAAATTTATTCCAAGGGTTACCCAAGCCTTTGGGGGGTTTTTTGGAAAAGTGAAATAAAAGGGTGTGTATTTAAAATTTTACAGATTTCTTCTTTAAAACAGTGCCCCTTTTAAAAATTTTAGAACAAACATTTATGTAAAGCAGAAAAGGTGCAGGCTCTTGAACTGCGAGTGGCAGTGGCCACAAAAAAAATTTCGGGGAGAAAGGCCCAGGTCGCAGCAAAAGTAAGGGGACGTCGAAAGCTGGGGGTCACTCGGTGAGGCCACAACTGCCGCTGTCATTAGGCCGTTGTTTTTCCCGAAAACCCCCAATTTTTTTCCCGTTGTTGCACACGAGGTCTTCCCATTCCTCCTAGATGACATTGACAACCCCCAACCAAAGAGTCGGGGGGGAATGCCCCGGGCCCAAAAACCCTTAGTTGGCATGGCCCAGGGGGGGTCGGCCTCCCCCCACCGGTCCCAACCCACCTCTGCCCCACCCTGTTCCCCCCGGGCCCAGAGATCTTTTATGTGGTCGGGGCCTCACACCACTATTAGAAAGGGAAATGAAAAAATTTTGAGGGGGGCAGTCAGCAGCTAGTTGTCAGTAAAGGGAAATGGGGCCAATACCCCCTCCCTTTCTTGCATTTGGCGGAAAAAGTATAGATGGGGAAAGAGGGGGCTTGTGAGGTCATTTTTGTGAGGGGTCAGCCCCCTGCATCCCAAAGCCCCAGTGATGAGGACGCATGCCCGTTTAAAACCCACAAATCGATGATGATGTACCCAAACCCCAATTGGGACCCGGGTAAAAGCAAGGGCTTCAAAATCAAAAAGGAGAAAAAGGGGCGTCAAGCTTGAAACGCCCGGCAGCGGCGCAGCCAGAAAAGGGGTTTTTGTGGGGCCGTGATTCAGCAGGGAAAGCAGCATGGAGGTCAGGGGCCAAGCGGTCCCGGGGTAGAAAACCCGTTTTGCAGGTCCAAAAAAAGTGTGGCCCACGGGGCCCCCCTCCCCCCCCCCAAAAAGGCAGCGGCCCGTAGTAGTCACTCAGTGTGGAGCTTTTGGGGAAAAAATCAGCTACTCGGGGGGTTGTGGCAGTTCTTTGCTAAGACATTGATGGAGCCGAATATGGGTTTATGTAGAATTTGTGTGCAGAAAGTAAAAGGCGTGGCCAGGGAAACTTCGTGGCACCAGGGCCCTGCGTTTAAAAACGGGAGCGTCACCATCCGGTTTGGGCCCGGGAGAAACGTTGCTCAGATTGGTGGTCCCTCTGCTTTCCTCACAAACAGCAGCGCCCAGTGGGGATTTCATCCCTTGCAGCTAGTCAAGGGTTTCCAAACCCCCCTGAAGAAGGGGGGCTTTTTTTCTTTGCCATCATTCCCGGGGCCAGATACTTTTTGGGTCCTCACTAAATCATGGCGCCCCGGTCGTTCAACGAGGCGATTGCAAAGGACAACAGTATGTTTTTTAACCATTTCTAAGGGGCAGAAACTGAACCCCTGCTCCTGTCCAATTGTTGGGACTGCAGTCCCTCCCTTTTTCCCAAAGGGGGGAAATCTGCAAACCCTTCAGAAAAAATTAAAAGGCCTTTTCCGAAACCGAGGTGGTGAGTTCCAACCATAAATTTTTTTCCAAGAATGCAAATTTTGTAGGAAAAAGAAGGTGGGCCAGTCCCCTTTAGCTTTTTCGGCTTGTTCCAAGGTGAACGGCCCGCCCCGGACGGGGGGTGGCGAGCTTAAAATTTTGGTTTAGGGCCATTTCAATGTCCCTTTTGGGCCATGGGTGAATTTTGCTTCCTGCCCGGAAAAAACATTTGGACCCGGAAAATTCCCCTTTCTCCCCCCCAGTTTTTCAAAAATGCTGCTCCTTGCGCCAATGTTTCCACCCCCCCCTCCCCACCAACCCCCCCATCCCCAGCCTCCCCCAAATAAATGCTCCTCATACCCACATGGGTAAAGGGAACAGTGGTTTTCACCAGTTTTTTACACCGGCTTTTCCTCCGGGAACAAAGTACACAGGGGAGGAACCCGCTCCGCGTCAGGGAGCAAGAAATCGATGTGGGGGCCCTTTTTCTTTTGCCCAAACCCGCCAAAAATCGGAAAACCCTGGGGGAGGGCAATGGGAGGGAAAAAAGTTGGGTTCCCCCGCTGCAAAACCCAGGAGGGGTGGCCACGTGTTCCAAACTGATTGTTTAAAAAGGTTCCGCGTCTTTTCCAAAAAAACTTCAAAAAGATTCTGAAAATTGGGCCCGGAAAATGACATGCCTTCATCCCTTCCTACAAAGCCAAAAGGGAAACCACTTCTTTGAGTTGCCCGGGGGCAGAACGGCCTCCCCCAACACACTCTGCTATGGCCCATGTTTCCCCCCCGTTGGAATTCCAACCTGCCCCATGTTGGACCCAAAAGTAAAGAAAAGAAAAAAGGCCCTTTAACCCATTTTTTTATGGGAAAACCCCGGGGGACAGGAGTAAATCCCCCGGGGTTAAATTTTATGTCAGCCAGTGGAGCTCAAACATGAAACCTGCCGTTTTCTGGGGGCCATTCGGAGGCGCGGTTTTTTGTCAGTCGCCAGGGGAAAGGGGTGGAAATACGTCATTCCCCTGCTTCAGTCCGGAACAGATGCTGAAAAAACTGTCCCGGGCAGGGGAAAAGGAGACCCCTGGGCGAATACATCTCCCCGGGCCCCATGGTCCGGGGGGGCCCGAACTGGAGGAGGAGGAGGAGGACATTGGGTAAAAAGCTTGGGCCCGGTGGAAAAAGGGGTGGAAAATTTTTTAAACCCGGTTTACAAGGAAAAGGAGGTGCAGGGCCCGTGAAGGGGGTAGATGGAGATGGGAAGATTGGGAGATACCCCCAAAGCACCGTGGCAGTATACAGTGGAGATGGGGAAAAGGGGGCCCCCCGGAGTCACTGGTGCCGATGGGCCCCCCAAAGCCTGATTTTGGGCCCGGCTAGTGAAAGCTGGGAAAAGTCACCATTTCCCCCCCGGGAGGGGATGACTTCTGGGTTTTTCCACCCATTTTAACCCCCGTACCAAATCCCAAAATGGGAGCCTTTTTCCCATTCTGAGAGGGAGGACAAACTCAAATACTATAGGGAAATCCTCCGTAGTCAGTTGACAGGTCCCGCCGGGGGGTTCCTCAGCGCTCCCCATATTACTGCCCGGGGTGCCCGGGGGAAGGTAGGGGGTTTGGGGCATAAAACCCGCTCCAAAAACAGCAACCTAAAATCTGGATCCCAAAGTTAGCAGCTCCTTCACCCAAACCCAATGAGGAGGGCAGTCGCCAAACAGCAGCAAACAGAAACCCGGGCAAATCCCTGAACCAAACCCGGTGGAGCCTACTTAGATACACTCCCCCCATGCCAGTTTGAAGGGTCCCCTGGACTACTTTGGGGAGGGCCCAAAATGGATGTGTGGCCGCAACTTACCGAGTTTTCAGGGGCAGAAGCGTCCCCGGGGCCCGGGCCCAATTGGGGGGTGGCATCCCGAGGGGGGTTCAGTGCGGCGGGAGCCCCTCGTTACCCCAAGGGAGAACCCGCTTGTCCAAGGGAAAATGTGGAAAAGACTGACCTTTGCCAAAATGAATCAGGGGGTGGATCGGCCCGGATTTCCCACACCCAAAGCCCCTTTGGCGTCCGATTTTTTTTAGCCATGCGCCTTTACCCAAACTTTTTGAGAAATGATCTGGATTCAAACTACCTGCCTCGCCACTATTCTGATGCCTCCCCCCATCTGATGCCCAGGGTATGCTGAAAAATTTTTTCCCTCTGCCACCAACCATCTTTACCCAGGGGGCTGGGGATTGCCCCCCACCCCCCACATTTTCATTGTGCCAAATCCCTATGACCTATGCCCGCTGCTGCTGGGTTTCCCTTTTGGGCCTGACATCCCCCACTGTTTTCATTTTGCCACTCTCTTTAACCCCTTTTGCTGCTTTTCCCGCCGTCACCTCCAAATCCTTAACATTGTTTCCCCCTCGGGGGCCTAATTTCTGTTTTTTCCCCCTCCCAAAAAGTCATTTTGCCACTTCTGACCCCCGTTCCCTGCGTGGCCTTCTTCCCTGACCTTTCAAATCTGGGCAAATTTTGCCAAATGTCTGACCTCAATTTCTGCGGTTTGGGTGCTGCCGGGGACCTACCACACTCCGTCATTGTGCCACTGTCTGACCTCATGCTGCTTTTCTGTGGCTGCCCGGGGGACCCACACAAATGTGTCATTTTGCCACTCTGTGGCCTATCCTTTTTTTTTCCCCCCTAGAAAGTCATTGTGCCACGTGCGAAATCATGCTGCTTCTGTTGCTCCTTCCCGGACCTCCACACTTTTGTCATTGTGCCACTCTGTGCCCGCTCCTGGGTTTTTGCCACTTCAGAAAGTCAATTTTGCCCCTGTCTGACCTCATGCTGCTGTGGCTGCTGCCGTCACCTCCTCATTCTGTCACTGATCTTGCCACCTGACCCCCAGCTTGTTTTTTTTCCAGCTGTCTCTGCCATGACTTTATCAGGCTACATTCCCGCGTCAGTTTCTTGGTCAGTTTTGCCCTCTTAAGTTCCCAGGGAATTTTATAGTGAAGCGATTCTAAGAGTGGCGGCGGCAGTCATATGCATGTCATACTAAAACACAACATTGTATGAATGACACAACGTTCTACAGCACCCTACAGGCTCTGTGCAGCCTGGAAATAGCTGTTTTGTAACGCGATTCGTCCCAAAGTAATTCGGACCGAAACAAATTTTGTCGGAAAATTCGGCGAAGTCGGCGAATCGAATTTTTGAGAAATTCGCCCATCTCTACCGGATGGGACAGAGGCGGGTTGAGGACAGGCGAGGGCCACTGACCCGCTCCCGGGCCATGCCAACTAAGGGTTGTGTCTGACGTTCCCACCGACTCTTGGCTGGGGTTGTCAGATGTCATCTGGGAGGAAGTGGATGACCTAGTCAACCAATCAAGAACCCTGGGGTTGCTGGTCAACACACGGCTGCTAGATGACACCGGCAGTTCTGGCCTCACCGAGTGACCCCTGCTGCGACGTCCCCTTACAGTGCTGCAACCTGTGCCTGCTCCAGGAATGTTTGTGCCACTGCCACTCGCATGTGAAGAGCCTGCCACCTCTCTGTCTGACATACTGTTTGTTTAAAAATTATAGACTCTGTTTAATGAAGATATCTGTATATGATAAATACACTCCCTGTATTTGACTCCAAATGAACCCACTAATAGGCTTGGGTAACCCTTGGATATAAATTGCGCTCCAGAAATCACCATGAAAAAATTAACTGGTATGTGGCGTGTAAAAACGCAGTGTATTTTACTGAATTTGCAGGCACAAACAGGCTTAAATAACCATAGGATATAACTTATGCTACAGAAATCACCACGAAAATATTAACTGGTATGTGGCGTGTAAAAACGCCGTGTATTCTACTGAATATAAAAGCACAAACAAGCTTAAATAACCCTTGGATATAAATTGCGCTACAGAAATCACCAGGAAAAAATTAACTGGTATGTGGCGTGTAAAAACGCTGTGTATTTTACTGAATATGAAAGCACAAACATGCTTAAATAACCCTTTGATACAAATTACGCTCCAGAAATCACCAGGAAAAAATTAACTCGTATGTGGTGTGTAAAAACGGCACATATTTTACTGAATATGAAAGCACAAACAGGCTTAAATATCCCTTGGATATAAATTGTGCTACAGAAATCACCAGGAAAAAATGAACTCGTATTTGGCGTGTAAAAACAGCGTGTATTTTACTGAATTGAAGCAAAACGGCTTAAAAAACCTTGGAAATTTTAAATGCGCTCCAAAAACTGACCATATGGTTTTTTAAAAATGTATAGGGGGCGAATTGCCACCTGGACTTGAATTAAATACCCACAAACAAAACAAAATGAAAACGGAAAGGAGCAGTCTTGATAAAAGCAGTGACCCCCCCCAAAAAAAAAATCGCTTTTTAAAAAATTTTCTTTTTGGAGTCTGCCGGCCCTTGATTGGTTCACCTCTGCACATGTCTTGAGGGTTTTCCTTTTCCCCTCCCAGAGTTCTTTGCCCCAAAAAATCCCATGGCTTCACCATTTAGCAATAAAAACATGCTTCGTTCCCCGAATTTTTACACCAAATTTCTTTTTTGTGCAAAACCCAAAATTTTTCCTGAAATCCTAACAAATCCACTTCATTGAACTTTCGCCCATCTCTTTACAGAATAAAACTCATTTTCCTTTTTTTTAAAATAAGGTGTGTTTGTTATTAAGAGCAGTAAAACCTAAAAAAGGTTGATAATGACCTAGCCATGCTTACTAAGGTAATATTCTGTATTATTATTTTGTACGATGAAATATGTATAATTGGAATCGAGTGAATTTTTCCCTTTTTTCTATTCTTTACCAGATAAAGTTAATACAATTTAATTGAAAAGTTAAATTTTTCCAAAAGATAGAATTAAACGTTCCCAAAAAAATTTATAAAAAAATCAAACTCTAGAAACAATATTTCACATTTAAAATTTATGGAACATATTTGCAAATAATTTGCTTTATTTATTGTGTATTGCATTTTAATTATATAATGTTTTAGCATTCTGGAGATCTCTCTGTTTTTAGTAGGTCACAGCGATCCCTGAGGGGCCAAGACAAGAAAAGCTACCCCAACCCGGGGGATTCAAAATTTAAAAAAAAACTACAACTGTCACACAAGGGTTACATGGAAATTGAAAATTTGGTCTGGCCACCAAGGGTTTTTTTTGGAATTAAAATAGGAAATACCAACTTTTGGCCCATTATTTATGAGGGGTAAGTAAAAAAAATTTGTGAAAAACAGCTGCTGTATAAAACACATTTTGGAAATTGCTTAAATTTTTTTGCTTTATGTCAAGTTCAAAGCATTATTTCATTGTAATGTAATTGCTAAGAATAGCTGCTACATGATTCTTACCTGGACGTTGAAGGCAGTGCTTAATTTTTGCAAATTTAGTGTAGTATTTTTTTAAAAAATGTAACAATTATGAGCCGGACTTAAAATAAAGTAAATGAATTCATTTTATGGCCCAGGGGTCAGTTGACTGCATGTAAAACCGAAATATATGTGACTCCTCTTTAGAGTTGGGGGAATTTCAAAAATTCGGTTCGCTCATTCCCCCGAATTTCCCAAAAAAAAATAAATTCGGTTCCGAATTACTTCGGACAAAATGCGTTAAAAAGCAGCTTTTCCAGGCTGCAAGGTGCGGGTGCTGTAAAATTTTTGTCCATGCTAAATATGCAAAGGGGGCCCGGTTTTGGGCTTCAACATTTTTGTGTTTTGTAGACACGCACATGACTGCCGCCGCTCTTAGAATCGCTTTATTAAAAATTCCCTGGGATTAAGGGGCAAAACTGACCAAAAAAACTTAAGCGGGAATGTTGTCTGATAAAGTCTTTTCCCCGAAAGTGGGAAAAAAAAAAAGCTGAGAGTTGGTGGCAAATTTGTGAAGAGTGTGGAGGTGACGGCGGGAGCCCACAATGAGGTCAGACGTGGCCAAGACATTTTGGAGTGGGGAAAACGTAATAGGCCACGGGGTGGGACAATGACACAGTGGGAGGTTACGGAGCCCACAGCGCAGCAGAGGGCAGAAGTGGCCAATGAATTTTGGAGGGGGCAAAAAAGGGTAGGCCACAGATGGAAAAAAAAAGACACAGTGTGGAGGGCACGGCAAACCCCACAGATGAGGTCAGCAGGGCACAAGAATTTTTGGGGGTGGCAAAAAACAGGATGGCCACAGAGTGGGACAAGACACAGTGGAAAGGGGAAGGCGCAGCAGCATGAGGGCAGGCAGTGGCACAAGACATTTGGAGGGGGCAAAAAAAAGGGTAGGCCACAGAGTGGCACAATGCACAGTGTGGAGGGGACGGGGAGAGTAGCATGAGGGCAGGCAGTGGCACAAAGACATTCGGGGGGTGGAAAAACAGGGGTAGGCCCCAGAGTGGCACAATGCAGGGGGTGGGGGGGGCAGCAGCATGAGGTAGAGATGGCAAAAAGAATTTTGGAGATGGGGAAAAACAGGAGAAGGCCACAGAGTTGCAAATACAAGACGGAGGTGCGGCAGCAGCTGAGGGGCGAGATGGGACAATGACTTCGGAGGTGGAAAAAAAAAAGGGGTAGGCACAGAGTGGGCCCAAAGACACGTGTGGGGGGCACGGCAGTAGCGATGGGTAGGGGGATGGACAAAGACATTCTGGAGGTGGCAAAAAACAGGAGTAGGCCCCAGGTGGGACAATGACGAGACTGGAGGGGAGACGCAGCAGCATGAGGTCAGAGAGTGGACAATGACATTTGGAGGTGGCAAAAAAGGAGTAGGCCCTATAGTGGCACAATGAACAGGTTTTAAGGTCACGGCAGCAGCTGAGGTCAGCAGTGGACAAGACATTCTGAAGGGGCAAAACAGTGTAGGCCACAGATTTGGGCAAAAAAGAGAGAGTGGGGGTGCGGGGGGCAGCAGATGGGCAACTGGACAAGGACATTCTGGGGGGGGCCAATGAAAGAAGGGAGGGGTGACGGCGGAGGACAACGCATGAGGTCAGAGAGTGACAGAATGACACTGTTGGATGTCACGGCACCAGCAAAAAGCAGCATGGGTATAAACGGGCAAAAGGGCAGAGCATGGAGGGGGGGGCAATACCACCCCCGGAAAAGAGGGGTTTGTGGCAGATGGAGAAATTGTCAAGTGTGTGGCATCGGCATGTGGCGGTCAAATTTGTGAGCAGGTGTTTTGAACCCGATCATTTTAATTTTGGGGTGAGCGTAGGTGATATATCTAAAAGCTAAGGCTTTGGTGGGGGGAAATCCTGGCCGTCCCGCCTGATTCCTCTTGACAAAGGCAGTCTTCCAATTTCCCGGAAAAGCGGGTTCCCCTTGGGGTCAGGGCCCCCCGCCGAAATGAACACCCGCTTGATCCCACAACTCCGGGCGGGGACATTTCTACGCAAACTCGGCAAGTAGCGGCCCCAAATCCGTTTGGCTGCCCGTGCCCAGCGGATTTTTAAAACGGGGGTGGCAGAGTGCTGTCCAAGAGGACCCTGATGGTTCAGGAATTGCTCCGGTACTGTGCTGCTTTTTTGGCGACTACCCTTCCTCATAGGGGGTGAAGGAGGCTCATCATGCTCCAATTAGGTTCTGTGATGGAGGGTACTGTCCGACCCCCCATTCCCCCACAGCCCGGAAGATACGGGAGCGCTGAAGAAACCCCCCGTCGACTGTCAAGGGAGGGACGATGCCGACATAGGCAGCGGCCCCCTGACTAGGAGGATTTCCCTATAGTATTTGAGTTTGCCCTACCTCAGTGGGGGAAAAAGGGGCTCCCATTTTGGCCGTAGCGAGGCCAATAGGGTGGAGACCCAGAAGTCTCCCCTCCCGGGATGCTGATTTCGGCCGTCATAGCCAGAAAATGCATGCTGGGGCCATCTGCACAAGTGACTCCGAGGGGTCCTTCCTAGCTCCAGATACTGCCACAGTGTTTTGGGTCTTTCCCCTCATCTTCTCATCTCATCCCCTCCCCGTGCTCCTGCTCCTCCCTCTTGCCCCTGGGTAGAACTCCATTTTCCCCAAAAATCTTTTTCCCCAATGTCTCCTCCTCCCCTTTCCCAAGCCCACGGATCATGTGGCCACGAGATGTGGGCCCCATTCTCTTCCCCTCCCCGAAGATTTTCAGCATCTGCCCAAGACATGAAGCATTTGGAAGATGTTTTTACCCCGAAATTCTGGCGACTACAAATAAGTCCCTCCTCGAATGCCCTCAAAATGGGGAGGTGTCACGCATGAGTGCCACTGGCTGAAACAAATTAAACAGGGGGTCCCCTGTCCGCCTGGATCTAAAAAAAATCTTTAAGGCCTTTCTTGTTATACATCGGTCCAACATGTGGGGCGGGAATTCCAACGGGGGGGAAACATCGCATATCAGATTTGGGTTGGGGGAGACGTTTCCCGCTGCAATTCAGGGGGTGTTCGGTTTTGTAGGAAGGGTGAAGGGGTGCCATTTTTCCGGGCCTTTTTCAAATTTTGAAGATCGGGGGAAGATTCGGGCCCTTTTCAACCAGATTGAACCTGCGCCATGCAGGGGCATGGACCTTTCCCTCCTCAGTCAGTCGGACCCCATTTTTCCCATTACCCCGTACCAGGGTTTCCGATTTGCAATTGGCGGGATAAACCCACACATCGATTTCTTGCTGCATGACGTGGAGCAGTTCCCCCTGTGTAAATTTCGTTCGCCGAGGCAAGCAGGGGTAGAACTGCGTGCACCGCGTCCCCCAACATGTGGTAGATGGAGCAGTACTTGTGGAGGCTGAGAGGTGGGGTGGTGGTGGTGGGGGGAAGGAGGGGACATTGGTGCAGGAGCCGATTTGACAAGTGGAGGGAAAAACAGCGTTCCTGTCCAAATTGTTGTGTGCCTGGGCAAAACACATTCACCCAATGGGGCCGAAAAGGACTGTATGCCCTGACGTAGTTACGCTCCAGACCCCCGCTGCCATGTACCTTAACAAAGATAAGTCAAGGACTGGCCACTTTTTTGTTTAATATTTAGAAGTCTGGACTGCCTTTTTGGAAAAGAAATTTTGGCTTTGGGAAATCTCCATCTGGCCGGCACAAGCCCTTTGTTCACTGAATGGTGCAAGTCCACCCTTTGGAAAGGAGGCTGCATACCAACAGCTTGGACAGGAGCCCGTCAGCTGCCCGCACCTTAGGGGGTTGGGGCACATACTGTTGTTTTTTTGCAATCGCCTCGCTGAATGATGCTGGCGCCAGATAGCGAGGGCAGAAACATTGGGACGGAGATGATGACAAAAAGAAAAGCTACTTTGCAAGGGGGGGTGGAGCCTTTCTGGGTGCAATGGTGCATGCCCTGGCTGCTGCTGCTGCTGTGGC
>JAODAL010052992.1:0-25601 GCA_025379985.1 Phyllomedusa bahiana
ACTCTCTGGCCCCCCGCCGCCCTCCCATCCCCCCGCCGTCAGCTCCCCTCTCCCCCGTCACTCCCCGTCCCCCACCGTCAGCTCTCCGCCCCCCGCCTCAGCTCTCCCCCCCGCCGCAGCTCTCCCTCCCCGCCGTCACTCCCGCCCCCCCGCCTCACTCTCCGCCCCCCGCCGTCAGCTCTCCGTCCCCCACCGTCAGCTCTCCGTCCACCTCCGTCAGCTCTCCGCCCCCCACCGTCAGCTCTCCGTCCCCCGCCGTCAGCTCTCCGTCCCCCGCCGTCAGCTCTCCGTCCCCCGCCGTCAGCTCTCCATCCCCTGCCGTCAGCTCACCGCCCCCTGCCCTTAGCTCTCCGCCCCCCCGCCTCAGCTCCCGTCCCCCGCCTTCACTCTCCCCCCCCCCGTCACTCTCCTCCCCCCGCCGTCACTCCCCGGGGCCCCCCTGCCCTCAGCTCTCCGTCCCCCGCCGTCAGCTCTCCGTCCTTCACCATCAGCTCTCCGCCGTCAGCTCCATGTCCCCTCCAGGATCATATCCGCGCATGATTGTTTTGGGGTCGGTGGGGTCTGCAGTCGCCGCGCCCCTCCGGGTCAAAATCCAGTCTTCCCCAACCCCCCCGCCATACTTATTTATCAGGTGGGGTCGCAGTAAACCCCGGGCCCCCCCAGGGTACATCGCGTCACTTCTACCCCCACACCCGTCCATACGTGTATTATCAGGTGGGTCTGCAGTCGCCGCTGCCCTCCAGGGTCACAGCGCAGTCTTCTCCAGCACTCCCGTCCATACGTGCATTATCGGTGGGCTCGTCGCCGCTCCCTCCCGGGTCCCAGCGCAGTTTTTTCTCCAACCCCGTCCATACGTGCATTATCAGACGCACAGGTTTTGTGACGCTTATAGCCTGATGGGCAGTATAGAAATCTGCACGCCTACCCCGCCATTACTACACCTGATAACGCCCCCCCAACACGCTCTCCATTCCCAAGGTTTCTACCCCGGACACTGACTAAAATGTGAATAGACCAGAGGACCACAACAAAAGAAGGAAAAAGAAAAACTGGGGATCCATAAAGGGTACGCTAGACGGGGGGGCCTCTCAGGTCAGCGTACCCCAAAAAGGGTTACGGTCTGAAGCCAACCACTTTCACCAGAGCCAATAAAGGCGGGTTGACTTGGTTTGGGGGGGAAACGGCAGGTTGCTCCCCTCACTTTAGACCTTGGGGGCCAGGCGACATGCAGGGGCCCCCGGGGAGTCAGAGATGAGTCGGGGTTCCTCTGATTTCACTGGAGTCTTCGGAGCCTCATTAGAGCAAGGGACAGCCTTGCAGGAAAGGGGAGGGACCAAAGAGTTAAGGAGGGACAAATGAAAGGTGTTAGGGGTGGTAGAAGGCAGAGCTTGTGAGAGACCAGGCTGATTTGGATGGAGAAGGGGCCCAGAAAACAAGGTGCAAATTTCCGACTGGGAACCTGTAGACTTATGTGCTTAGCAGAGAGCCAGACTTTACCATCAGCCCGGAGTACGGGAGGAGACCTCCACTAAGGAAAGGCCCGAAGCAAAATCTGACCCTGCAAAGCGCTGGAACCCCATACTTGAGCTTACTGCTGGAACCTCTGAGGTGGTAGAAAGAGGGAGAAGAGGCCGAGGCTGCCGGCCAAGACATGTGAAAGGAAATTTCCTTTAAACTCCGTTTGGGGTTTTTGGGCGGGTTGAACTCAGCCCATGGAAGTAAGGTCACCGGTCATCCTGTGGTGCCAACACAAAGTGCCAGAGATGGTTCCCCAATTTAACTTGTTCCACCTCCCCCCGCACTTGTGGGGTTAAGCAAGGACAGGTCGAGTTGATCTAAGCGGGGCAAAAAGGGGCCACATGTATAAAAACTGCCCTAGGTCTAAAATTCACTTGTTTCCCATAAAACCCAAATCAAGCGCCCCTTAATTTTTCCCTGAGCACATATGAAATGAAAGGGGCCTCGATGTTTTGCTAGGGAAACAAAGTGAATTTTAGACCTAGACAGTTTTCATACATGAGGTCCAAAGGGTCCACCAAAACCTGGATGTAACCTTACCCCCGTCAAGATGATGGGGGGTTTTGGGATCCGTGTAGCGAATATGTGTGGAAGAGGCGTGAAGGGTGCCAGAGAAGCGGTCCACAACGACCCATGTAACTGTACAGCCCAAGAAGGGAGAAAAGTTAGTCATGAAGTCCAGGGGAGTCCAACAGCAGAGGAGACCAGAGTCCTGTGGATTCTTCATGAGAGACCTTGATACATGTGCAGTTCGGGCGAGCTGCTACGAAGTCCTTGACATCTTGTGCAAAGTGTTGGCCACCAATAGTGCAGAGAGAATATGCGGAGGAACGTTCGGAAGTGACCAGTAATCCGAGAGGTGTGGCCTCAGGACAGAAACTGTATCCTCTGTGCAGAGCGTACATATGACTTCCCCGCAGCTTCACGGATGCAACTGTATGAGACGTTCCAGAGAGATGATCTCCTGAGGATCCTTTATGGAACCAAATACGGCTGGGTCAGGGTAATGTCTAATTAACCTTCTTATCTACTGCTTGGAAGTGGAGACGGACGTGGAAGCGCGAAAAGAAGAAGGACCAAGGAGCTTGCTGAGGACTTTGGGTGTCTGCGGACAGTAGATTATTTTGGGCTTGCACCGTATGCAGCTTGCCTTCAGGTATAGGTCGTGTGTAGTGGCTTGTAATTTTCTGCCCCCAATAGCAGTGCTCCTCAGCAGAAGCAAAGATCTTGGAGAAGAGGCCACAAGTTACGCTCTTGTCTTTTGGAATTTTCTGGCACCAACACTCCCAGATAGAAAGGCTTTCCTGGGTCAGGACTGCAGAGAACTTTAGCTGAGGCAAAGGCAAGTTTTAATTGCAAGACGGCTTCTTCTGCTCCTGGACTCCACAACCGGGGGTGGTTGTTGCCCTTCTTGGTTATGAAGGTGATTGGCAGCCAAAGGATGGAAAAATGCGGAATGAACTGGCAAAAGTAGTTCTCAAAGCCAATGGAGCATTGAATTGCTTGGAGACCCGCAGGCCGAGGCCATTTTAATTTTAAGCAGTTTCTTTGAAAGGGGTCCATTTGCAGTCCATTGTGGCCCCGGAAACCTTTGGGCAGTTTGACCAAAGGGAATCGAAAGAATTTTTAGCTTGGCATGAGGAGTTTTTCCCGGAACAAAAACCCGAGAATTTTAGATGAGACCCCGGGGGAAGAAGATTAAAATGACGTCTAGACCAAGACACGTACATAGAGTCCTGAAAGACATTGCTCACAAACTCCTAGGAGACTGCAGGAGCATTACAGAGGCCAAAGGGCATAATCAAATATTCAGAGTGACCACCAAAAGGGAATAATTGGGTCTCCGTCCCCCCCCTGAAGGGAAGAAGACCAGTTGGAGAACTGTAACTCCTGCAAAGAGGCAGAAGAGGGCACCAAACCTAAGTTTTAAAAACGGCCCAAACACGGACCACACACCAGAGCGAGGAGAACCCCAAAACCCTCCCCAGAGCGGAGGAACCCCACCCTCACAGAGAGGAGGGGACCCGGCGACCCGTCCCCGTACGAGAGGGGAGCCCCCCCACCCGTCACAGAGAGAGGGGACCACGACCCTCACAGAGAGGAGGGACCCCACCCCCTCACTACAAAGGAGGGACCCCCACCCCACATACAGAGAGGAGGGGGCCCCGACCCGTCACAAGAGGAGGGACCCCGACCCCCACGTACAAGAGGAGGGACCCCACCCCCCAAATACAGAGAGGAGGGACCCCGACCCGCACGTAAAGCGGAGGGGACCCCGACCCGTCACATACAGAAGGAGGGCCCCGACCCTCACAAAGACGAGGGACCCGACCCCCACAAAAGAGGGGAGGGGACCCCGCCCGTCCAAATAAGCGGGGGGCCCCCCCACCCCTCACAAAACAGAGGAAAGGGGCCCCACCCCACAACAGAGGGAGGGGGGGCCCCCCCGTACAAAAGGGGGGGCCCCAACCCCCCCAAAAGAAAGGGGGGGCCCCGACCCCCACAAAAAGAGGGGGACCCCGCACCACGTCCAAGGGGAAGGGGGGGCCCCGGCCCCTCCAAACAGGAGGAGGGGGACCCCGACCCCCAAAGAGAGGAAACCCCGATTCATAAGAAGGAGGACCCCGACCCCCCGGGAGAGAGGGGGGAAAACCCCCCCGAAAACAAGAGGGGGGCCCCGACCCTCACAACAAGGAGGGCCCGAGCAAAAGAGGGGGGCCCCGACCCTCACAACAGAGGAAGGGGACCCCACCCCCAACAAGAGGGGGGACCCCGACCCCACTACAGAGCGAGGGGCCAACCCCCTCACAGAAGGAGGGGCCCGGGGCCCCTCCCCAGAGAGGGGGGGCCCCCCCCCGCCAGAGAGGGGGACCCCCACCCCTCACAAAACAAGGGAAAGGGACCCCCCCCGTCACAAGAGAGGGCCCGGACCCCCTCACAAACGGGAGGCCCCGACCCCTCACTACGAGGAGGGGACCAAAAGACCCTCACAGGAGGAGGGGGACCCCACCCCTCACAAACAAGGAAGCCCCACCCCCCACAGAGGGGAGGAGCCCCCAAAAACCCCTCACAGAGAGAGGGGCCCCGGGCCCCAAACAGAGGGGGGGGACCCCCCCCTCAAAAGAGGGGGGGAGACCCCCACAAAGAGAGGAGGGGCCCCGACCCCTACATACAGAGGGGCCCGACCCCTCCAAGAAGGGGGGACCGGACCCGTCAGAAAGAGGGGGGGCCCCGACCCCTCACAGAGAGGAGAGACCCCGACTCCGTCACAGAGAGGAGGGACCCCCGACCCGTCACAGATGAGGAGGGAACCCCGACTCCGGTCACAGAGAGGAGGAACCCCGACCCGTCACAGAGAGAGGGGACCCCCGACCCGTCACGTACAGAGAGGAGAGCACCCCGACCCGACACATAACAGAGCGGAGAGGAGACCCCTGACCCTGACACAGAGCGGAGGGGACCCCCTACTCCGAGCCACAGAGAGGAGCGAGACCCGACCCGTCACATACAGAGAGGAGGGATACCCCGTACCTAGTCACTGAGAGGAGGCGCGCCCCGACCCGTCACATACATGTAGAGGAGGGGACCACCCGACCCGACACATACAGAGAGGAGGGGACCCGACCCGTCACATACAGAGAGAAGTGACCCCCGACCCTATCACATACAGAGAGGAGGGTGACCTCCGAACCCGTCACATACATAGCGAGGGGAACCCGACCCGTCACAGACGAAGGAGGAGACCCCGACCCGTCAGACAGACGAGGGAGGAGACCCGACCCCGTCACAGAGCTAGGAGTGGACTCACCCCCGACCCGTCACTTACAGAAGAGGGGAACCCGACCCTCACATACAGAGAGGAGGGACCCCTACCCGTCACGTACCAGAGCGCACGAGGGGACCCCGACCCGTTCACATACAGAGAGAGGGACACCCGAACCCGTCAACGTACAGAGCGGAGGGGACCCCGACCCGTCAGATACAGAGAGGAGGGGACCCCGACCCGTCACATACAGAGAGGAGGGGACCCCGACCCGTCCACAGAGAGCAGAGGCAGGACCCGACCCGACACATACAAAGAGGAGGGGCCCCCGACCCGTCACCAGAGAGTAGGGGACCCCCGACCCGTCACGTACAGAAAAGGAGGGGACCCCGACCCGTCACACATACAGAGCGGCGAAGGGGGACCCCCGACCCGTCACGTACAGAGAGGAGGGGACCCCGACCCGTCACAGAGAGGAGGGGACACCCGATCTCGGTCACAGAGCGGAGGGGACCCCGACCCGTCACATAACGAGCGGAAGGGGACCCCGACCCCGCACATACAGAGCGGAGGGGACTCCCGACCCGTCACAGAGAGGAGTGGGACCACCGACCCTCACGTACAGAGAGGAGGGACCCCGAACCGTCACATACAGAGGGAGGGGACCGACTCTCCGTCACATACAGACTAGGGGGACCTCCCGCCCCGTCCGTACAGAGGCGGAGGGGACCATCCCGACCCGTCAAGTACAGATCGGAGGGGAACCTCCGCCCCCGTCACGTACACCAGCGGAGGGACCCCGACCCGTTACAGAGCGGAGGGGAACCCCGACCCGTCACCTAGAGGATGTGGACCCCTGACCCGACACAGAGAGGATGGACCTGCGACCCGTCACCATACAGAGTAGGAGGGGACCCCCGCCCGTCACAGAGAGGATGGACCCCACCCTGTCACATACTAGAAGAGGAGGCACCCCGACCGTCCACAGAGAGAGGGGACCCGCGAACTCCGTCACATACGACGCGAGGGGTGACCCACCACCTCTTCACATACAGAGCGCGTGGGAACCCTGGTGATGCGGAGGAGAAGGGAGCTGGGAGGAGAGCGAAGAGGAGAGAACGAGGCGACTCCAGTCACAGAGAGAGGGGACCCCGACCCGTCACGTACAGAGAGGAGCGGGTACACCCCGACCCGTCACGGAGAGGAGGGGACCGCCCGATCCCTGTCACTGTACAGAGAGGAGGGGACCCGACCCCGTCACATACAGAGAGGAGGGGACCGCGACCCGTCACATACAGAGAGTGTAGGGGACCCCGACCCGTCACAGAGAGGGGTGACACCCGACCCTCACGTACAGAGAGGAGGGGACCCCGACCCCGTACACGTACACAGCAGGAGGTTGACCCCGACCCGCACGTTACATGAGAGGAGGGGACTCGCCGACCCGTCACAGAAGGAGGGGACCCCCGACCCGTCACGACACAGAGCGGAAGGGGACCCCGCCCGACCACCCTCACTACAGAGAGGAAGGAAGACCCCGACCTCGTCACGTAACAGAGAGGAGGGGACACCGACCCGTCACATACAAGAGAGGAGGGGACCCCGACCCGTCAACAGAGAGGAGGGAATCCCGACCCGTCACAGAGAAGGAGGGGACCCCGGACCCGTCACAGAGAGGATGTGACCCCGACCCGTCACTAAGAAGAGGAGAGGGACCCCGACCCGTCACAGAGAGGAGGAGACCCCGACCGTCACAGAGCGGAGGGGAACCCTCGACCCGTCACAAACAGAGCGGAGGTGACCCCGTCCCTCACGACAGACAGAGGAGGGGACCCCGACCGTCACAGAGCGGGAAGGGACCCCGACCCGTTCACATACAGAGCGGAGGTGACCCCGACACCGTTCACGTACAGAGAGGAGGGGACCGCGACCCGTCCACAGAAGAGGAGGAGACCCCACCCGTCAACGTACAGAGAGGAGAGGACCCCACCTCACATACAGAGAGGAGGGAACCTCCCGACCCGTCACGTACAGAGACGGAGGGGGACCCGACCGCGTCACAAGAGGAGGGGACCCCGACCCGTCACAGAGAGGAGGGGACCCCGACCCGTCCCTGACAGAGAGGAGGGGACCGCGACCCGTCACAGAGAGGAGGAGACCCCGACCCGTCACATACAGAGAGGAGGGGACCCCGACCCGTCACTCAGAGGAGGAGACCCCGACCCGTCACAGAGAGGAGGGGATCCCCGACCCGTCATCGTACAGAGACAGGAGGGGACCCCCACCAGTCACATACAGAGAGGAGTGGACCCACGACCCCGTCACATACAGAGAGGAGGGGACCCCGACCCGTCACATACAGAGAGGAGGTGACCCCGACCCGTCACAGAGAGGAGGGGACCCCCGACCCCGTCACATACAGAGCGGAGGGACCCCGAAGCCCGTCACGTACAGAGCGTAGGGGGGGGACCCCGACCCGTCACGTACAGAGCGGAGGGGACCCCGACCCGTCACAGAGAGGAGGGGACCCCGACCCGTCACGTACAGAGAGAGGAGGGGACCCCGAACCGTCACAGAGAGGAGAGGACCCCGTACCCGTCACATACAGACGAGTATATAACCCGACCCGTCACTTACAGTCTGCGGGCAAAGGGGACCACCGTCACAGAGAGGAGGGTGGACCCCGACCCGTCACATACAGAGAGGAGGGGACCTCCTAGACCCGTCACAGTGCGGAGGGGACCCCGACCCGTCACAGAGCGGAGGGGACCCCGACCCGTCACATACAGAGAGCAGGGGACCACGACCCGTCACAGAGAGGAGGGGACCCCGACCCGTCACATACAGAGCGGAGGGGACCCCGACCCGTCACGTACAGAGAGGAGGGGACCCCGACCCGTCACATACAGAGCGCAGGGGAGCCCGACCCGTCACATACAGAGAGGAGGTGACCCCACACGCACATACAGGGCGGAGGAAGACCCGACCCGTCACATACAGAGAGGAGGGGACCCCGACCCGTCACAGAGAGGAGGGGACCACGCCCCGTCACAGAGAGGAGGGGACCCCGACCCGTCACATACAGAGAGTCGGGTTCCCCGACCCTTCACGTACAGAGAGGAGGGTACCCCGACCCGTCACATACAGAGCGCAGGGGACCCCGACCCGTCACAGAGAGGAGGGGACCCCGACCCGTCACAGAGAGAGGGGACGCCCGACCCGTCACAGAGAGGAGGGGTACCCCGACCCGTCACAGAGAGGAGGGGACCCCCGACCCGTCACAGAGACGTGGAGGAGACCCCGACCCGTCACAGAGAGGAGGGGACCGCGACCCGTCACGTACAGAGCGGAGGAGACCCCGACCCGTCACAGAGAGAGAGACCCCGACCCGTCACAGAGAGAGGGAAGACCCCGACCCTCACGTACACGCGGAGGGGACCCCGACCCGTCACAGAGAGGAGGGGACCCCGACCCGTCACGTACAGAGAGGAGGGACCCCGACCCGTCACAGAGAGTGGGGACGCGCGACCCGAACCCGTCACAGAGCGGAGGGGACCCCGACACCCGTCACATACACGAGAGGAGGGGTACCCCGACCCGTCACATACAGAGAGGTGAGGACCCCGACCCCCGTCACAATACAGAGAGGAGGGACCCCGACCCCGTCACACACCAGAGGCGGAGGTGACCGACACGTCACGTACAGAGAGGAGGGGACCCCGACCCGCCACTACCGAGAGGAGGGGACCCGCTGACCCTCCAGAGAGGAGGGACCCCGACCTCGTCACAAAGCGGAAGGGGACCCGACGCGTCACGTACAGAGCGGAGGGACCCCGAACCCGTCACGTACAGTAGCCCAGGGACATCCCGACCCGTCACAGGAGGAGGAGACGCCCGACCCGTTCACAGAGAGGAGGGGGACCCCATAGACTCTCGGTCACTATCAGAGAGGAGACGCCCGCCGCCTCACGTACAGAGAGGAGAGGGGACCCCGACCCTCCACGTAAAGAGCGGGAGAGGGACCCCGACCCGTCACATTACAGAGAGGAGGGGACCCCGACCCGTCACGTACAGAGAGGAGGAAAACCCCTAGCACAGACCCCGTCACAGAGAGGAGGCGTACCCCGACCCGTCACGTACAGAGAGGAGGAGACCCCGACCCGGTCCACAGCGAGAGAGGGGACCGCGCGACCCGTCTACTATCTGAGAGGAGGAAACCCGACTCCGTCATAGAGAGGAGGAGACCCCGACCCGTCACACAGGAGCGGTAAGGGGACTCCCGACGCCGTCACATAGCATATCAGAGAGGAGGGGACCCCCGAGACGCCGTTTCACGTACAGGATTAGAGGAACCGCGAGACACCCCCACTCACGTCACTCGAGAGGAGGGGACCCGCGACACCTCACACGTACAGAGTCGGAAGCGACCCCACTCCGTCACGTACAGAGCCGGGCGTACCGACTCAACCACCCGTCACTGAGCGGGAGGTGCAGACGCACCCGACCCGTCACGTACAGAGAGGAGGGACCCCGACCCGCTCACATACAGAGAGGAGGGGACCCTGACCGACCCGTCACGAACAGAGAGGAGGGGACCCCGACCCGTCACGTACGAGAGGAGGGGACCCAGACCCCTGCACTAAAGATAGGGATAGGAGAACCCCGAACCCGTCACAGAGAGGAGGGGACCCAGCAGACCCGTCCCAAGAGAGAGACCCGACCCGTCACATACAGAGCGGATAGGGGACCCCGCGACCGCCGTGTCACGTACAGAGAGGAGGAGACCCCGACCCGTCACAGAGAGGAGGGGACCACGACCCGTCACAGAGAGGAGGAGACCGCGACCCGTCACGTACAGAGCGGAGGGGACCCCGACCCGTCACGGACAGAGAGGGGGGACATCCCCGAGCCCGTCACTGATACAGAGAGAGGGGACCCCGCCCGTCACAGAGAGGTAGGGACCACCGACCCGTCACAGAGCGGAGGGGACCCCGACCCGTTCACAGACGAGGGGAACCCTGAAGAGAAAAGAGACAAGACCCGTACACGACATAACAGAGCGGAGGAAGAACCCCCGACCCGTCACTGAGAAGAGGGGGACCCCGACCCGTACCACATACAAAGCGAGTGACCCCGACCCGTCACACATACTAGAGCGGGAGGAGACCCCGACCCTCACTGAGAGGAGGGGACCCCGACACCGTCCTCTCTTACAGAGCGGAGGAGACGCCCGACCCGTCACATACAGAGATGGAGGGGACCCCCCCGAAACCCTTCACACGTACCGGAGAGGAGGGACCCCGACCCCATCACAGAGAGGAGGGGACCCCGACCCGTCACAGAGAGGAGGAGACCCCGACCCGTCACAGAGCGGAGGGGACCCCGACCCGTCACATACAGAGCGGAGGTGACCCCGACCCGTCACGTACAGAGAGGAGGGGACCCCGACCCGTCACAGAGAGGAGGAGACCCCGACCCGTCACAGAGAGGAGGGGACCCCGACCCGTCACAGAGAGGAGGGGACCCCGACCCGTCACAGAGAGGAGGGGACCCCGACCCGTCACAGAGAGGAGGGGACCCCGACCCGTCACATCTCTCAGAGACGTGTAGGGGAGCCCGACCCCGTCACTATACTAGAGCGGAGGGGACCACGTGCGCCTCACAGAGTGAGGAGGGGACCCCGACCCGCACAGAGGACAGGAGGGGAACGCCCACCCGTCAAGTACAGAGCGGTACGGGGCCCCCGACCCGTCTACGGTTAACAGAGAGGAGGGACCCCGACCCGTCACAGAGCGGCAGGGGACCCCGACCCGTCACATACAGAGAGGAGGTGACCCCGACCCGTCACGTACAGAGAGGAGGGGACCCCGACCCGTCACGTACAGAGCGGAGGGGACCCCGACCCGTCACATACAGAGAGGAGGGGACCCCGACCCGTCACGTACAGAGAGGAGGAGACCCCGACCCGTCACATACAGAGAGGAGGGGACCCCGACCCGTCACATACAGAGCGGAGGCGATGCTGTTCCATGCATTTTACCCTCAGGATCGCAGCACAAATCTTATGGTGGCTCCCAGAGGTGCTGGCCACAACTCTGCTCCGCTTTACAATAAAATCCACACATAGGGCTGTAGCCCAAATAATTTTCTAGCAGTCCTCAGAGGGGCTGGCTGCAACTCAGCTCCTTGGATGGGGTCACAATACAGATCCTCCCTATCTTCTAGAAGTCCGCTTAGTTCTTCTCATGGTCATTGGTTCTGGTCACCACACAGATCTTGTTTCTCCCAACCTCATATCACACAGATACAACTACAACTCACTGTACTACAACCCCTCACATCTGCCGCTTCCTTCTTTGCACTTCCTTTACTTGATGACCGGCAGCATCTCCTGGGTGTAGTCATGCATGCTATAGATAGACTGCATCAGTGAGACACGTCCTCCTCACCCCGTGTGGTCATCCAGGCTGATACAGATATCCGGGGTTGTTCCTCCTTTTACCATAGCAGTGACTCTCTATCCAGGTTTGTGTATTTCCCTGTCCTGGAGGTCGCTCTTGACACCAGGGTCCTTTCCTTCTTCCGGGCTTGCTCCTTCAATTTCCTTTCTGATGGATGGTCCCTGAGATTTGCCTCTTCTTGTTACACTGTTTTCCATGTAATTTTTCCCCTTAGGGGGTCTGTTCTGTGTATGTGATGTATTAAAACCCGGATGGTCACACGGGAAGAGGGAGGGGTTCCTCCTAATACAGTTCATTGTCATGTATAACTTACCCGACCGGACCTTGGAGATGCCGCCTGTGGTGACCTGGGCTATTATCATTCAGCTCTGTTTTTTGGGGAAGGGGTTGGAGTAGAAGAGTGAGTTGTAGTTGTCGCTATGTGACCGGAAGTTCAGAGAAGCAGGATCTGTGTTGTGACCAGAACCAAGAGATGGAAAAGCTGCGTTGGAGGCTGCAGCTCTAAGGTCTACTAGAAGAAGAACTGGACTAGAGATTTAGGTGTGGACTTTATTGGAGAGGAGAGTTGAGGCCAGCACCCCTAATTACTTTTTAAAGAGGAAATTTTGGGCTGAGACATTCCTATAGGCCTATAAATGGGGTTAGGAGCTTTCAGACTACAGACATGCCTATAGACTGTATTGGACGGAGGAGCTAGGTTGAGGCAGCACTTTTTAAAGACTATTAGCAGAAGATCTGGGTTGGGTCTTTCCCATGTTGGTGCTGCCCTCCAACGTGTCTAATTGCTCTGTTGATTGTGTGTTGGCTTGTGGGTCTTGTTCTTCATACCAGACTTGCTCCTCCAGTGCTCCCACCTTAGGACATGGTCTCCAAAAAATCAACCCATAGCTTTGAATGTTGCAGATCCATTGGCATCTTCTCTTCCTCTGGTTTTGGACAGAATCTTCTCCCTTTTGATGCTGCCCCCACATCTCATGATGCTTGACCCAAGAGTCCACAGCACCAGGAGGAGCCTTGCCAGGAGGTCTCTGGTATTACAACCTGCAGCAGCACAGTCCACATCACATTGCGATGGTTGTCTTTACCGTACATTGGGCATCTTTTTCTTTTCAAAGGGCCCGGGATCCCACCTAAAGGGGCCACCTTTAAACATCTAGATAAAACTCGTCTCTTTTCTTAAATTAGACTCTGAAAAATCTGACCGTAACCTGTTCCCCCCACCTTGTCAGAGCCCCGGGCGCAGTGATTATGCTGCCACGTGGCCTCCGGACACTCCATGGGCTCCTGGTATAAATCTTTAGTTCACACCATCTGGTGCTTTCTTACTGTCCATAGAGGCTCCGACCAAGGCCAGCGCTCGCCCCCACTGCAGCTTCTGGCCCAAGATCCCATCATCATCATCATCTACTGGGAGCATACAGCCTCATCCTGGTCTGCAGTCCTCTGTACTCACTTGGGGGTTTGCGTTTTTTTGACCCACCCCGGGCCAAAAATTTAGAGTTCATTTATTAACACAGAAAATTTGGGGAAATCATCAGCCAAAAGTATTGATGCTTTCACACTCACAGACCTCCCCAGCCTCGACTTCCTCTATCCTCAAGGTTCTCGCTGCAACTCCTCCTCCCAGGAATTTAAATTTTTAAAAATACCGCCACAAAACATTCGGGCCTTTTGGGTTTTGGTTTAAATTTCAGGTTTGAACATAAAAGTTTTTGAATTTTTTTTATATGCCCTAAATGCCCCGTCTATCCCCTGAGACATAAATGCCCCCTCTCTCCCCCTGTAGAGACGGTAAATGCCCCGTCTCTCCCCATGTAGATGCATTAAATGCCCCCTCTCTCCCCTGTAGAGGCATAAAATGCCCCTCTCTCCCCTGTAGAGGCATAAATGCCCCGTCTCTTCCCCTGTAGATGCGTAAATGCCCCGTCGCTCCCCGGTAGATGCAGTAAATGCCCCTCTCGCCCCCAGTAGAGCAGTAAAGGCCCGTCTCTTCTCCCCGTAGATCAGTAATTGCCACGTCTCCTCCCCTGTAAGGCAGTAATGCCCCTCTCTCCCCCGTAAGGCAGTAAATCCCTCCGCTCCCCTTGTAAGATCAGTAAATGCCCCGTCTCTCCCCTTAAGCAGTAAATGCCCGACCCTCCCCCTGTAGAAGCAGAAATCCCGTCCTCTCCCCTGTAGACAGTAAATTCCCCGTCACAACCCCGTAGATGCAGTAAAAGCCCCGTCTCCCCCTGAAGCAGTAATATGCCCCGTCTCTCCCCTTAGATCATAAATGCCCCGTCTCCTCTCTTAAGGCAGTAAATGCCCCATCTCTTTCCCTGTAGAGGCAGTAAATAGCCCCCGTCTCTCTTCCCCTGTAGAGGCAGTAATGCCCCTCTCTCCCCCGTAATGGCAGTAAATGCCCCATCTCCGTCCCCTGTAAGGAGTAAATGCCCCTCTCTCCCCTGTAGATGCAGTAAATGCCCCGTCTCCTCCCTGTAGAGGCAGTAAATGCCCCGTCTCTCCCCCGAATAGGCAGTAAATGCCCCATCTCTCCCCTGTAAGACAGTAAATGCCCCGTCTTCTCCCTGTAAGGCAGTATATGCCCCGTCTCTCCCCTGTAGATGCAAGTAAATGCCCCACCTCTACCCCTGTAAGAGGCAGTAAATGCCCCGTCTCTCCCCTGTAGAGCCAGTAATGCCCCGTCCCTCTCCCCGAATGCAGTAAATGCCCCTCTCCACCCCGTAAGGCGGTAAATGCCTCCGTCTCTTCCCCTGTAGAGACATAATAGCCCCCATCTCTCCCCTGTAAAGGCAGTAATGCCCCGTCTCCCTCCCCTTAGAGCAGTAAATCCTCGCTCTCCCTGTAATGCAGTAAATGCCCGTCCTCCTCCCTGTAGAGGCAGTAAATGCCCCACGCTCCCCTGTAGAGGGCAGTAAATGCCTCGTCTTCTCTCCCCTCTCTTGCCCTGTAAAGGCAGTAAATGCCCCGTCTCTTCCCTGTAGAGCAGTAAATGCCCCGTCTCCCCCTGAAGGGCAGTAAATGCCCCGTCTCTCCCCTGTAGATTCAGTGAAGCCCCCATCTCTCCTCTGTAGATGCATAAATGCCCCTCACTCCCCTGGTAATGCAGTAAATGCCCCGTCTCTCCCTTAATGCAGTAATGCCCCGTCTCTCCCTGTAGATGCAGTAAATAGCCCGCTCTCCCCTGTAGATCAGTAAATGCCCCTCCTCCCCCTGAGAGCTTAAAATGCCCCAGTCTCTCCCCTGTAGCTCATGCAGTAAATGCCTCGTCTCTCCCCCTGTAGAGGCAGTAAAATGTCCCGGCTCTCCCCTGTAATGCAGTAAATGCCACCATCTCATTCCCTGTAAGGAAGTAAATCCCCAGTCTCGTCTCCCCTGAATGCAGTAAATGCCCCATCTCTTCCCCTGTAGGAGCGCAGTAAATGCCCCGTCTCTCTCTATCTCACCCTGTAGAGGCAGTAAATCCCCAACGCTCTCCCTGTAAACTGCTGTAAATCCCCTTCTCTCCCTGTATAGGCGGTAAATGCCTCTCTCTCCCCTGTTGAGATAGCAGTAAATATGCCCGACTCTCCCCTTAGATGCAGGAAATGCCCCTCCCCCCCCCCTCTCCCCCCCCCCTCTCCCCTGTAATGCAGTAAATGCCCCCGTCCCTCGCCCCTTAGAGGCATAAATGCCCCGTCTCTCCCTTTAGATGCATGGTAAATGCCCCTCTCTCCCCTGTAGTGCAGTACAATGCCCCGTCTCGCCACTGTAACAGTAAATCCCCTCTCTCCCCTGTACAGGAGTAAAATGCACCCGCTCCTCTCCCTGTAATGCAGTAAATCCCCGTCTCTCCCCTGTAGAGCATTAAAATGCCCTCATCTCGCCCCCGATAAGATTGCAGTAAAGGCCCCGTCTCGCCCCTTAGAGGCAGTAAATGCCCCTCCTCTCCCCGTAGAGCATCAAACCCCGTCTCTCCCTTGTAGAGCGGTAAATCCCCGTCTCTCCTCCTTAAGATGCCAGTAAGATGCCCCCGTCTCTCTTCTCCCCCCGTAAGGCAGTAAATGCCCCGCTCTCCCCCGTAAGGCATAAATGCCCCGTCTCTCCCCCTAGAGACTGTTAAAGCCCGTCTCTACCCCTTAGATGCAGTAAATATATGCCCCGTCTCACTCACCCTTAGAGGCGGCAAATCCCCGTCTCTTCCCGTAAGATGCAGTAAATGCCCCGTCTCTCCGCCTGTAGAGGCAGAAATCGCCCCGTATCCCCTCCCAGTAAGGGCAGTAAATTTCCCCGATCTCTCACCTTAAGCGAGGAGCGAACTAAAAAAAAATCTGGCCCGACCGTCCGTATCTCCCCTCTGCACAAATCACAGTAAAATAGAATAGCGACACGTACCTCTCTTCTCCACCACAGTAATGCAAGAAGACATCGCTTGCCGTCTCATCGACCTCTGTGAGTAATGCATACGCGAAGAGTGGCCACCGTCCACTCTTCTCATACCTCTGTAGAAAATGCCAGTAGCACAATAAGCCCACCGTCTACCTCTCGCCCCTGCCGTCAATGCAGTATAAATTGCCGAACCGTACTAATCCCTCTGTAAATGCTGTACAATTGAGCCGTTACCGCGTATCATCTGATTATACAAACAATCTCCAATAATAACTGCCTCTTTAAGAAGTATGAGCAGAGAAATAAATAGCCAACCGAACTCTCCCCTGTAATCGCGTTACCATGCAGTCAATGCCCAGTCTCTCCCCTGGAGATTGCTGTAAAATTCCCCCGTCTCTCCCCTGTAGATGCAGTAAATGCCCGTCTCTCCCCAGTAGAGGCAGTAAATGCCCCGTCTCTTCCCCTGTAGAGGGAGAAAATGCCCGTCCTCACCCCGTGAATGCTGTAAATGCCCCTCTCTCTCCCCTTGTAATAGCAGTAAATGCCCGTCTCTCTCCCCTGTAGAATGCAGTAAATGCCCCGTCTCTCCCCTGTACTGGCATAAATGCCCCGTCTCTCCCCTGTAAGGCAGTAATGCCCCGTCTCTCCCCTGTAGAGGCATGTAAATGCCCCGTCTCTCCACCCGAGAGGCAGTAAATGCCTCGTCTCTCCCCTTAGAGAGCAGTAAATGCCCGTCTCCGTCCCCCGTAGAGGTCAGTAAATGCCCCTCTCTCCACCTGTAGAGCAGTAAAAGCCACCGTCTCTCCCCTGTAGATGCAGTAAATGCCCGTCTCTCCCAGTAGTGCAGTAATGCCTCCGCTCTCCCTGTAGATTGCATAAATGCCCGCTCTCTGCACTCCCTGTAATGCAGTAAATGCCCCGTCTCTCCCCTGTAGAGGCAGTAAATGTCCCGCTCTCCCCTGTAGATGCAGTAAAATGCCCCGTCTCTCTTCCCTGTAGATTCAGTAAATCCGTCTTCTCCCCTGTAGAGGCAGTAATGCCCGTCTCTCCCCCTGTAAGGCAGTAAAGCCACCGTCTCTTCTCCCACGTAGATGCAGTAAATGCCCGTCTCCCCCCGTAGACGGCATAAATGCCCCGACTCTCCCCCTGTAGAGGCATAAATGCCCCCGTCTCTCCCCTGTAGAGGCAGTAAATGCCCCGTCTCCTCCCCTGTAGATGCAGTAAATGCCCCCGTCTCCTCCCCTGTAAGATGCAGTAAATGCCCCCGTCCTCTCCCCTGTAAGAGGCAGTAAATGCCCCGTCTCTCCCTGTAGATGCAGTAAATGCCCCGTCTCTCCCCCTTAATGCATTAAATGCCCCGTCCCCCCCGTAAGGCAGTAAATCCCCTCCTCTCCCCTGTAGAGCAGTAAATGCCCCGTCTCTCCCCTGTAGAGGCAGTAAATGCCCCGTCTCTCCCTGTAGATTGCATAAATGCACCGTCTCCTCCCCGTAATTGCAGTAAAATGCCCCTCTCTCACCCCTGTAAGGCAAGTAAAAATGCCCCGTCCTCCCCCGTAGATGCAGAAATGCACCGTCTTCTCCCTCTGTAATGCAGTTAAAATGAATGCCCCGTCTCTCCCCTGTAGAGGCATAAATGCCCCGACTCTCCTCCCCTTAATGCAGTAAATGCCCCGTCGCTACACTGTAGATTCAGTAAATGCCCCATCTCTCCCCTGTAGAGGGCAGTAAATGCCCGTGACTCCTCCCCCTGTAAGGCAGTAAATGCCCGTCTCTCGCCCTGTAGAGGCAGTAAAATGGTCCCGTCTCTTCTCCCCGTAGATGCAGTAAATGCCTTGCCACCGTCCCTCCCCTAGAATGCAGTAAATGCCCCTCTCTCCCTGTAGATGCAGTAAATGCCCCGTCTCTCCCATGTAGATGCCAGTAAATGCCCCCGTCTCTCCCCTGCAGAGGCAGTAAATGCCCCGTCTCTTCCCTGCAGAGGCATAAATGTCCCCCCCCGTCTCGCCCTGTAGAATGCAGTAAATGCCCGTCTCTCCCCTGCAGAGAGGCAGTAAATGCCCCGTCTCTCCCCTGTAGAGGCAGTAAATGGCCCCGTCTCGCCCCCTGGAGCGGCAGTAAATGCCCCGTCCTCCCCCTGTAGATAGCAGTAAATGCCCCGTCTCCCCCCGTAGAGGCAGTAAATGCCGCCGTCTCTGACTCTCCCCTGTAGATGCATATATGCCCCGTCTCTCCCCCCTGTATATGCATAAATGCCCCGTCTCTCCTCCCCTGTAAGAGCAGTACATCCCCGTCTCTCCCTGTAGATGCAGTAAATGCCCCGACTCTCCCCTGGTAGAGGCAGTAAAATGCCCCGTCCTCCCCTGTAGAGCCAGTAAAAAATGCCCCGTCTCCCCCCCTTAGGGGCAAGTAAATGCCCCGTCCTCTCCCCTTTAGATGCAGTAAATGCCCCTCTCCCCCCTTAATGCAGTAAATGCCCCGTCTCCCCTTGTAGATCTGTAAATGCCCCCGTCTCCCCCCGTAGATGCAGTAAAAACGCCCGCGTCTCTCCCCTGAGATGCAGTAAACGCCCCGTCTCCCTCCTCAGAGGCAGTAAATGCCCCGCTCATCCCCTGTAGAGGCAGTAATGACCCGTCTCTCCCCTGTAGATGCAGTAAAAGCACCGTCTCTCCCTGAAGAGGCAGTAAATAATGCCCCGTCACTCCCTGAAGAGGCAGTAAATGCCCCGTTGTCTCCTCTCTCCCCCTAAGGCAGTAATGCCCGTCTCTCCCTGTAGATGCAGTAAATGCCCGTCTCTCCCCTGTAGATGCAGTAAATGCCCGTCTCTTCCCTGTAGAGGCAGTAAATATCCCCGTCTCTCCCACTGTAGAGCAGTAATGCCCCCCGTCTCTCCCCTGTAGAGCAGTAAATTGCCCCGTCTCTCCTCTCCCCTGTAGAAAGCTAAAATAAAATGCCCCGTCTCTCCCCTGTAGATGCAGTAAATGCCCCATCTCTCCCCCGTAGAGACGGTAAATGCCCCGTCTCGCACCTGTAGATGCACTTGTCCAGCTTTTCAGGGTCTCAGGACTTTCTGCACAACTTGCTGATCTCTAACAAGGAGCTTAATGGCCAAATCCCCCCAACAGGGCGTTGATACCCGAGTCGCCCAATACATTTAGGGGATCAATGTGAATTGGGATTAATCCGACCTCCTCATCCTCTGGTCACACTGTGACATCATGAGACCAAGACAACACCTTAAATGGATCAGCAGGACCTCGCCATTAGCCCCAGGCTTCAAGCAGGAGGCTCTCAGACGGAAGATGGCCACTGGACCTTAGAGTGTCACAGAGTCATCACAGGTTGTAATACAAGACAGAGAGATTTGGAAGAGTCGCAGAAAGGCAAAGAAGTGGACGTCCTTTGTCTCCATCACAGACTGACGAGCGCTTCATTGTAAGCAATGCCCTGCGGAGCCGGATGATGATGCCGCACAACTCCAGGCACCAGGACATGAGAGGCGCCAAGTGTCAGGTCAGAGCATTCGTAACCGCTTACATCAGCGCAGTCTGCTAGATGACCTGACCACGCCAGGCACAGGCATCATCGTCTGGGCCAGGAACCATCTATGCTGGACGAGGGACCAGTGCTCGTCAGAGCTGGTCAGTGATGAACGTCGATTCACTCTGATCAGAAATGATGGATCCAACGATGCTGGAGACGTCAAGGAGAGTGCTGTGCATCAACCAGGTCAGGTACCGGTCAGGGAGAGCGCTGTGCATCAGCCAGTTCAGGTACTGGTCGGAGAGCACTGTGCATCAACCAGGTCAGTGACGGTCGGGGAGAGCACTATGCATCAGCCGGTCAGGTACCGTCAGCGGAGAGCGCTGTGCAATCAACCAGGTCAGGTAAGCCGTCACGGGAGAGCGCTGTGCAATCAACCAGTTCAGGTACTGAGTCGGAGGAGAAGCCACTGTGCGATCAACCAGGTCAGGTACTGTCAGGGAAAGCACTATGCCATCAGCCGGTCAAACCCAGGTACCGGTCAGAGGAGAGCGCCGTGCATCCGCCAGGTCAGGTACTGGTCGGGGAGAGCACTATGCATCAGCCGTAAGGTGCCCGTCAGGGAGGCATGGTGCATCAGCCGGGACAGGTACCGGTCAGGGAGAGCGCTGTGCAACAGCCGGGTCAGGTAACGGTCAGGAGAGTGCTGTGCATCAGCCATGAAAGTGCCCGGACGAGGGAGAGCACTGTGCATCACCGGTCAAGGTACTGGTCAGGGAGAGCACTGTGCATCAGCCGGGTCAGGTACCAGTCAGTGAGAGCGCTGTGCATTCAGCCGGTCAGGTACTGTTCAGGAGAGAGCGCTGTGGCATCATGCCAGGTCAGGTACCGTCAGGGAGAGCGCTGAGCGAACACAGGTCAGTACCGGTCAGTACGCGCTTCTGCAACAGCCAGGTTCAGGTATTCCTGGTCGGGGAGAGCACTGTGCATCAGCCAGGTAAGGTGCCGGTCAGGGAGAGCACTGTGCATCAGCCGGTCAGGTACTGGTCAGGAAGCGCTGTGCATCATCCAGGTCAGGTACTGGTCAGGGAGAGAGCTGTGCATCAACCCGGTCAGGTACTGGTCAGGGAGAGCGCTGTGCATCAACCAGGTCAGGTACTGGTCAGGGAGAGAGCTGTGCATCAACCAGGTCAGGTACTGGTCAGGGAGAGCACTGTGCATCAACCAGTCAGGTATTTTCTTGGTCAGGAGAGCACTGTGATCAGCCAGGTGAGGTACTGTTCGGGGAGAGCACTATGCATCAGCCGGGTCAGGTACCAGTCAGGGAGAGCGCTGTGCATAAGCCAGGTCAGGTACCGGTCAGGGAGAGCACCGTGCATCAGCCAGGTAAGGTACCAGTCAGGTGAGAGCCGCTGTCATCAGCCAGGTGAGGTACTGGTCATGGAGAGCGCTGTGCATCAGCCAGGTCAGGTGCCGGTCAGGGAGAGCGCTCTGGATCAGCCAGGTCAGGTGCCGATCAGGGTGAGCGCTATGCATCATCCGGGTCAGGTGCCGATCAGGGAGAGCGCTGTGCATCAGCCAGGTAAGGTCTCGGTCAGGGAGAGCACTGTGCATCAGCCGGGTCAGGTATCAGTCAGGGAGAGCGCTGTGGCATCAGCCAAGTCAGTACCGGTCAGGAGACGCTGTGCATCAGCCAGGTCAGGCACCGGTCAGCGGGGAGCGCTGTGCATCAAGCCAGGACCAGTACCGTCAGGGAGAGCGCTGTGCACACCAGGTCAGGTACCGGTCAGGGAGAGCACTGTGCATCAGCCGGGTCAGGTACCGGTCAGGGAGAGCGCTGTGCATTCGCCACAGACAAGGCCTTGCTGGTGATGGTGTTACAGTGGGGGCAGGTGGGTCTCATCCATACAGAACTGTCCTACACTGTGTGAATCGTACAGTGACGCCTCTACTACTGGAATAACCTCATGAGTCCAGTCATTGTGCCTCTGCATGGGCAGCACAGGGCTCATCTCCATGGACAGCGATGCTCCAGCTCATCGAGGTCCATCCATTGGAGAGGAACAGGACATGTTGGAGACTAATCAGACCTCCAGCGTTGGAGCGGCTGCACGTTCTCCAGACCTGAACCCTCTAGAAAACCTCTGGGATCAGCTGAGTCTCCGCAGTCATCAACTATAACTGATGCTCAAGACCACAGGGCACAATATGGAGACCCTGACATTTCGGATGGTGTAAACCTTCCACTGCTGGCGGCTTTTGTTTCATTAAATTGTTTGAGATGAGAAAATCCACATTGCTGCGACTTCCACAGGACAAAAGCTCTCTGCAGGGGGAAGAGTTCCCATAAATTTCTCCTGAAAGCCAAATGTCCCTTTTTGTGAGTGTGTGAATTTCTCTCGACTGAAGCCCCTGACTCCAGTGTAGTCCCCAGACAAGTCTCTACCACCAGGATGTACGAGGATCCATTGTCAGACATGGACATGTCAGTGCCCGCTCGGCTGTGATTGCCCCAGTGGGGAGGTCTCCGGCCAAAGTCCTGCCCAAACACCGTCATCGTCCAGAGAGCTTCCTCCTCTGTTCCCTCCAATATAGGCTCGGGTTTAGGAGCTGCGCCTCATGGTCTTGCCAGGGCCTCTCATTTTGGCACTGTCCTACTGGGGATTTGTGGGTGAGAGGGCAGATTGCGGGGCCGTGCAATAGAAGAGATCCTGCTACCGGAACGATTGAACCCAAAATATTTTGTTCCAGAAATGTAAAGTTCTACCCAAATTTCCATGAAATGTTCTTCCTTCTCCACTTGTCTGCTCTCACCAATCACTACTAAATGACATAGATGAGTCCCAAGGCGTCCAAAGAACTGACCCCTCTGTGTGTACCTACTGCTTAGATACACTGATGTGTGACCCCCTCTGTGTGTGGTAACTTAGATGCATGATCTCTGTGTACCTACTGCTTAGATACACTGATGTGTGACCTCCTCTGTGTGTACCTACTGCTTAGATACACTGATGTGTGACAGCCTCTGTGTGTACCTACTGCGTAGATACACTGATGTGTGACTCCTCTGTGTGTACCTACTGCTTAGATACACTGATGTGGACACCTCGTTGACCTTCAGCTTAGATACACTGATGTGTGACTCCTCTGTGTGTACCTACTGCTTAGATACACTGATGTGTGACTCTTCTGTGTGTACCTACTGCTTAGATACACTGATGTGTGACTCCTCTGTGTACCTGCTGCTTAGATACACTGATCTGTGACACCTCTGTGTGTACCTGCTGCTTAGATAAACTGATGTGGTGACTCTTCTGTTGTACACTGCTAATACAACTGATGTGACTCCCTCTGTGTGCCTGCTGCTTAGATACACTGATGTGTACACTCTGTGTGTACCTGCTGCTTAGATACACTGATGTGTGACCCCCTCTGTGTGTACCTGCTGCTTTGATACACTGATGTGTGACCCCTCTGTGTGTACCTGCTGCTTAGATACACTGATGTGTGACCCCTCTGTGTGTACCTGCTGCTTAGATACACTGATGTGTGACTCTTCTGTGTGTACCTACTGCTTAGATACACTGATGTGTGACTCCTCTGTGTGTACCTGCTGTCAGTAGAGACTCATGATGTGAGACCTCCTCTGTTTTGTACCTACTGCTTAGATACACTGATGTTGACTCCTCCTGTGTGAGTACCTACTGTTTCTTAGATACACTGTATGGTGTAACCCCTCTGTGTTACCTGCTGCTTAGATAACACCTGGTTGTGTTACTACACTCTGAGTGTAACTACTGCTTATATACCTATGTGTGGACTCTTTCCTGTGTTACCTACGCTTAGATACCCTGATTGTGGTGACACCTTCTGTGTGTACCTACTGCTTAGATACACTGATGTGTGACCTCCTCTGTGTGTACCTACTGCTTAGATACACTGATGTGTGACTCCTCTGTGTGTACCTACTGCTTAGATACACTGATGTGTGACTCTCTCTGTGTGTACCTACTGCTTAGATACACTGATGTGTGACATCATCTTTGTGTACCTACTGATTAGATACACTGATGTGTGACTCTTCGGTGTGTACCTACTGCTTAGATACACTGATGTGTGACACCCTCTGTGTGTACCTACTGCTTAGATACACTGATGTGTGACTCCGCTGTGTGTACCTACTGCTTAGATACACTGATGTGTGACCTCCTCTGTGTGTACCTACTACTTAGATACACTGATGTGTGACTCCCTCTGTGTGTACCTAATGCTTAGATACACTGATGTGTGACCTCCTCTGTGTGTACCTACTGCTTTAGATACACTGATGTGGACCTCCCGTGTGTACCTACTGCTTAGATACACTGATGTGTGACCCCCTCTGTGTGTGGTAACATAGATGCATGATCTCTGTGTACCTAATGCTTAGATACACTGGTGTGTGACTCTCTCTGTGTGTACCTACTGCTTAGATACACTGATGTGTGACTCCCTCTGTGTGTACCTAATTCTTAGATACACGATTGTGACCTCCTCTGTGTGTACCTACTGCTTAGATACACTGATGTGTGACCTCCTCTGTTTGTACCTACTGCTTAGATACACTGATGTGTGACCTCCTCTGTGTGTACCTACTGCTTAGATACACTGATGTGTGACCTCCTCTGTGTGTACCTACTACCTACTGCTTAGATACACTGAATGTGTGTGACCTCCTCTGTGTTACCTACTGCTTAGATACACTGATGTGTGACTCCCTCTGTGTGTACCTACTGCTTAGATACACTGATGTGTGACCCCTCTGTGTGTACCTAACTGCTTAGATACACTGATGTGTGACACTTACTGTGTTACCTACTGCTTAGATACACTGAGTGTTCTCCTCTGTGTGTACCTACTGCTTTAGATACCTGATGGTGACTCTTCTGTTTACTCTATACTGCTTAGATACACTGATGTGTGACTCCTCTGTGTGTACCTACTGCTTAGATACACTGATGTGTGACTCTTCTGTGTGTACCTACTGCTTAGATACACTGATGTGTGACTCTTCTGTGTGTACCTACTGCTTAGATACACTGATGTGTGACTCTTCTGTGTGTACCTACTGCTTAGATAAACACTGATAGTGTGACCTCTTCTGTGTGTACCTACCTGCTTAGATACACTTGATTTTGACTCCTCTGTGTGTACCTGCTGCTTAGATACACTGATGTGTGACTCCCTCTGTGTGTACCTAATGATTAGATACACTGATGTGTGACCTCCTCTGTGTGTACCTACTGCTTAGATACACTGATGTGTGACTCCTCTGTGTGTACCTACTGCTTAGATACACTGATGTGTGACTCCTCTGTGTGTACCTACTGCTTAGATACACTGATGTGTGACCTTCTCTGTGTGTACCTACTGCTTAGATACACTGATGTGTGACCCCCTCTGTGTGTTACCTTACTGCTTTAATACACTGAGAGTGTGACTCGCCTTACTGTGTGTACCTACTGCTTAGATACCTGATGTGTGACTCTTCTGTGTGTTACCATACTGCTAGATACACGATGTGTGACACCTCTTGTTGGTAACTTTAGATGCATGATCTCTGTGTACCTACTGCTTAGATACACTGATGTGTGACTCCCTCTGTGTGTACCTACTGCTTAGATACACTGATGCGTGACCCCTCTGTGTGTACCTGCTGCTTAGATACACTGATGTGTGACTCCTCTGTGTGTACCTACTGCTTAGATACACTGATGTGTGACTCCTCTGTGTGTACCTGCTGCTTATATACACTGATTAGTGACTCCTCTGTGTGTACCTACTGCTTAGATACACTGATGTGTGACTCTTCTGTGTGTACCTACTGCTTAGATACACTGATGTGTGACTCTTCTGTGTGTACCTGCTGCTTAGATACACTGAATGTGGTGACCTCTTCTGGTTGTACCTACTGCGTAATACACTGATGTGTGACTCTTCTGATGGTGTACCTACTGCTTAGATACACGAGT
>JAODAL010052993.1:0-25600 GCA_025379985.1 Phyllomedusa bahiana
TTAAAACCCGGTGACGTACAACTTTGCCTCCATCTCCCCGGACCCAAAAACGATTCCATTTTCCCCCCCTTAAACCCCTGGTCCTGAACCATTTCTCCCTCAGGAATGTAACTCCTTCCCCTGTAGCCAAGTCCGCCGACATCTTTGGGTAAAGGAATCTTGGAGATGAAGACGGTCCGAGGGTAGCGCTTCGTCCTCGGAGATTGGACGGGCTTCGGCCCCGTGGAGAGGTCCTGGGAGCCAGAATGCACCATCCTGAATCGTAACCTCCTCCTCAGGTTTCTGCGTCCTAAAAAGGAGGGGAGGTCTAAGGGGGGGGTTTACTGAAACGGGTTGCGCCGCGGTCCGGTCCACGGACCGCGGTCGCGGCCGTGGCCCCCGCCGGCAGGTCCCGGCGGGGACGGGTGCCGCCGCGGGTCCCACTGCCGCCCGTGGCTGCATCCGTCCCGTCTCCTCACCTGACCGCGCTCCCGTTCGCTCCGCGTCCCCTGCTGGCCGGAGTGCGCATGCGCGCCCCCTAGCGCGCGCGCGCGCTCGTTCATGAAAAATTTAAAGGGACAGTGCGCCGGTAATTGGCTAATTACCGGCCTGTCTCTATTTAAGTTTAGGTCCAACGTCACTTCCCCGCTGGATCTTTGTTGCCCCGTGCCTTTGAGAAAGCGTTCAAGATACTCTATTAGACTAGCAGTTTACCAGACCTTGCTACGTTTCTCGACTCCGAAACTCTGCCGCCTGCCCTGACCTTATCGCCTGTCCTCGACCTCGAACCATTGCCGCCTGCCCAGACCATACTGCCTGCCCACCACTACGATTCTTGGATTACGTTTTTGTACCTCGCTGCACCTCGGCTGCCGCCGCAGGCAAGTCACGTCAGGGGGGACGACCTGGTAGCCTCACGCCGCAGCAAGTCCTACCCGATTTGCGGCGGGCTCTGGTCAAAACCGGGGGCTACTTAGATTCCGTTCCCTGGAGTGGCTTAGCTATAATCGACTGCGGTGGTCCAGCTGATCCACTACCAAGTCCGTTACATATCTACAGTATATGCATAGTATGTATAGTATGTCACTGAAGTGAATACACCCCTCACATTTTTGTAAATATTCTATTATATCTTTTCTTTGGACAATATACAATGTAAATTATTCAATGTACAGCTTGTGTAAATTTGATGTGCCCTCAAAATAACTCAACATACAGTTATCAATGTCTAAACTGCTGGCAACAAAAGTGAGTACAACCCTAATTGAAAGTGGACGAATTGTCAATATTTTGTGTGGCCACCATTATGTTCCAGCACTCGCTTGGGCATGGAGGTCACTAGGGCTTCACAGGTTGCACAGCAATGGAATCCTCTTCCACTCCTCTAAGATGACATCATGGTGGATGTTAGAGACCTTGCACTCCTCCACTTTCCATTTCAGGATGTCTTACAGATGCTCAATAGGGTTCAGATCTGGAGACATGTTTGGCCAGTCCAACGCCTTTACCCTCATTTTCTTTAGCAAGGCAGTGGTCATCTTGTCGGTGTTTAGGGTTATCATTTTGTACGCCTTGGGGCCCAAAAAGGGGAGGGGACAGGTGTTTTCATTTGTCACAAAAATGTTGGTTTAGGTTTCCCTTTTAAACGTATTTCCCCACAGCCGGCAGCATTCATGTAGTCTCAAACCATGACACTTCCAACACCATGCTTGACTATAGGCAAGACACACATGTCTTTGTACACCTCCCCCAGTTGCCACCCCCCTTAACCATCAAAAACCATATAAGTTTTTTTTATTCTCTTAGCCCACAGGACAGGCCCCGAAAAAATAAGCCCTTTAGTCGCTTTTTTTCTGCAAACTGTTTGCAGGCTTTTTTTTGCTTTATCTTTAAAAGGCTTCCTTGTGGGACAACAGTCATGAAATAATTTGATGCAGTGGCGATGTATGGCTGACCCTGACAGCTGACCCCCACCCCTTTAACCTTGCACAATATGGGGGGCACGCATAATCTTTTTTAAAAAGACATCTTAGATAGATTGAGCCCCCACTCAATTTCTTAGTCGACCATGGCGGGGCGTTTTTGAGGGAAACCCCCGAGCTTTTAAACCCACTTATGGTTTTGGGGCACGCGCTTAGCTATTTTGGGGAAATCTTCTTAAGCATGGGCCATCTTTATGTGAGCAATAATTTTTTTTTTCAGACCTCAGACAGTTTTTGCCAGGGGATCATGTTAAACTTCCATGCCCCAGATGAAAGATTGAGAGCGATAACACCAAATTTCCTGTTCCCTATTCACACCGAGACCTTGTAACATTAGGAGTCACAGACACTAGGGGGGAAAATGACTAAGGCCCATTTTGTCCATTTTTTACTTAAGGGTGCACTCACTTTTTTCCAGCTGTTAGACATTGATGGCCTTTTGTTGAGTTATTTTGAGGGAACACCAAATTTTGACTGTTATACAAACTTTACACTGGCTACTTTACATTTGTATCAAAATGTTATATCTTCAGTGTTGCCCCATGAAAAGATATAATACAATATTTTTCAAAAATGGAGGGGGTACTCAATTTGTGGAATTGTAAAGTTTGAAAATTGTTTATTTGTTAAACTGTATTTAGTATAGATAGCATATAAAACTAGCTACAACTGATGACAATATAGTCACCAAGAATCCCTCGTCAACAAACTATAACAAAAAAAGGAAAAAACTTTAAAGACAAACCGTTTTTTGCGCCCTTGTATAGGGTAGTGATTACTAGCAGCACTGTACTGTATCTTTATATTTTTATATTAAAGGTTATGTTTTAATAGGTCTTTCCTCCTATTTTGTTTATATAAATAGCATAGACACTCATATAACCCTGACCACCAAAGAAGATTAAAACACTATTGCAGGGATGGGATAAAAAAACATCATCTTGCTGCAATCACTAATACTAATACTTAATCATAAAATGCAGTATACAGATGAGCCAACAAATAGTATTAGTAAGATAAATAGCACTGAGAAAAAAGCAGCTTAGAGGCTACTACCCAATTAAAGGGCAGTTATAATAGGTCTATAAGGTGAGGTGCAGACAACTCCATGACTTGCACTACAGTGGGGTATATACACTTGTCCAACACAACATGACATACATACACTTGATATACATACCTAGCATGACATAGATTCACATATATGTTTACAGACATTCATACACAGCATAATATACATACACACATATATACACAGCATATCATACACACACAAAGACTTATATACACATACACACAGTATGAGATACATACACAGCATGATATACACTTATATAATCAGACATAAACAGCATAACATTCATACATACACAGCATAATATACATACACATACTGTCATGGGGCTCGGCGCCCGGCCCCCCCGTACCGTCCCCCTGCGCTTACGGGGTCCGGCGCGGGTGCCGCTGCTGCCCGCAGCCGTGGTCCTTCTGCTCCTCCCAAGGAAACCCCATACTCACCAGTCCCCGCTCCTGTGTCTGGCTCTGACAGCCGCCGTGCGCGTACCCGCTGGTTAGGGCGCGTGCGCGATGGCTGGTCTGGATTTAAAGGGATAGCGCGCCGGTAGTTGGCCATCGCCGGCCGCTGACCCTACTTATTGTGCACGCCTCCTACACTCACTGCCAGTTCGTTGGTGTGTGTTTGGAGTGCCTAGTCTGTATTCAGAAGTCCTGTTTGATTACCTGTGTACCAGTCCGCCTGCTTACGTTTCCTGACCTTGCCTGCCAGCCGCCTGACCTTCTGCCTGTCTCTGACCACGGACCTCTGCCGCCCGTCCTGACCTCCTGCCTGTCCCCGACTATGTCTCCGGTTCCCGATTCTGTACCACGCATTATCCCGGCCGCCGCCGCAAGCAAGTCACGTCATGGGTAGCGATCTGGTAGCCTCACGCCGCAGCAAGTCCATCCCGCTTTGCGGCGGACTCTGGTGAATACCGGGGGCTACTTAGACTCCGCTCCCTGGCGTGGCTAAACTATCATCGCTTGCGGTGGTCCAGCGAATTCACCGCTGCATTACACATACCCTATATAATAGGCATACAAACACTTATATGCACAGCATAACAAACACATACTTCCCAACTTTTAGAGATTGCAAAGAGGGACATATCAGGTCACGCCTCTAACCCCACCAAAACACATGACATCACACAAAGACATGCCCCTAACCATGCCCAAACGCATACTTGCCAACTTTTTAGATGGCCAAAAAGGGACACATTTTCAGGATTGCATTGTATCCAATGATGGAAAAATTAAGTAAAATTATTATGTAATATACAGACAGGAAGCAATCAGATACTTTTTAAAGCAAGATAATCAGTTTATTGATGCAAATCTATTTCCCAAATGAAAAAGAGGGACATTTATAGAGCTAAGAGGGACAGAGGGACAAGGGTTAAAAATAGGGACTGTCCCTCCAAAATAGGGACAGTTGGGAGGTATGCAAACATACACGGAGATGTATCCATAGCATGACATACAGTACATACACTCACATACATACCGTATACAGGACACACACAACATACTCTATTTAAAAGGAAACAAATAGAACTGGCTAAAAGAAGATAAATTCATGCCATTAGCTGTAAATTTATTGCAAATCCAAAGAGAGTGCCTTATACTTTTTAGGGCAGCATAGCTCCCAAGTGTCCCTCTTTTGGAGGAACAGTCCTTATTTTTAACTCTTGCCCCTTGTCTATAAATGACCTTCTTTTTCATTTTGGAAATAATTTGTGTAAATAAACTGACTATCTTGCTTTAAAAAGTATCTGATTGCTTCCTCACTGTATATTAGATAAAAACTATCGAGCCACGGTCCCGTTACAAAGCCCCTTACCAGCACTATGATGTACTCATATGTCGGTAAGGGGTTAAAAGTTGGGATGGATGTGTGTGGGCGTAGATAGAGGCGTGTCCTGGAGTGATGTTATTGGTTTGGGTGCAGTTGGAGGCATTTTCTGATGTGTCCCTCTTTGCAGTCTCTAAAAGTTGGGAGCTATGGGGCAGTATTGTGCTTGACTGTATATGGGAACATTTAGCACAACAATTCCCTGCTCTTGTATCCTCTGAGAGACTTATCAATATACTTTCACTTTCTGCACACAATAACTAGCCTGTATACATATATTCCTATTGGATGACATCAACATTTCATCCACAACAGGCCACATCCAAGTTCCAAATTTATGTTTTAACAACTCAGCTTGGTGCAAGCTATATCAGGAATGTCCATGCTCTATAACATGGATAGACTCATCTACAGACCAAGCTTAACCCCCATAGTAATGTATCACATTATAAGGCTGAGGTGTGACAGGCACATGTGGATGAAACCTATACTTGCCAACTTCCTGGATGGCTATAAAAGCCCTTAGCCTGCAGGTGTTAAGGGGGCGTGGTCTGCTACCTGAAGTTTGGACTCGCAGTGGAGCTGGAAGAGGTTCTGGCCCCAGAGGCTTAGAAGAAGCCAGAACCTGGCAGGAAGCTGGGAAAAAGTGTGGTGTGGTACCTGCCGTTAGGCCATGGCCACGGACAGACAGGGATGGTATATATGTTTAGTGAGTGGCTAGACGGCCAAGGGTTTATTTTGTAAGTTTTGCTTGTAATCCTTTGTTGGAGTAATAAAGCTGCCTGAGGCCAATTGGAACAGAAACCTTGTCTCAGACTGCTATATTGGTGCCACTCTGCTTACCCAGGCAGCGATCCAATAGTTAACACCCCCGGGACAGTCGAGATGGCGTCCGAGATGTGAGTGGAGTTGTCACACATGGCGGAGGATACAGGCATAATTGGCACAATTGAATTGGTGCAGTGTTGTCACGAAGTTTTGCCTGAAGTGGTGCAAGTGCAAAGGACTGCTGCAGTGAAATTTAAAAGGCTGGAGGCCTGACTATTGGTGCTGTAGTCTGAAGAGACTGTGTTACTGTTAAATAAAATTTTGCGATGGAGGAGCTGCTCACCCAGTTGGTGCAGATGACTGCCCAGCAGCTGGAGGATAATAAAAAACTCCAGGCAGAGCTTGAAGCTGACCAGCGAGAAAGCCATTTAAGGCTCTAGGCTCTAGGTGTCACAAATGAAGTCTGCAGAGGAGGACTTGAGGGCCCGAAGTGCGGTGCGGAGGGCGATGTGGAAGATGACCGCAGGGGAAGAAATGGAGGTCTTCCTCGCAGCTTTTGAGCGGGTGGCAATAAGCGAGAGGCCACCTCCAGAGCAGTGGGCAGATGTTCTATCTGACTAGCAAACCCCAGAGGGTGTACTGCAACATGCCCCTACAGGACACCAGAGACTACCCCAAACTAAAGGCGGAGATTCTGGCAAGTCTGGCAAGGCAAGGGAAACCAACCTGACAACTGCATGAGGGGATGTCCCGTCGCCAGGAGGCCTTGTTGTCCAGCAGAGTATGCATCAACTTCTGGAGAGGCAGAGGAGCTGATAGACCTGCGTGCTGCTGTTGCCACGGGCGACCACCTTCCTCAGCCATGTTGGAGATGCCACAGAGTGGAAAGTTGTGTGCCTGACTGCCCTCTCCAGAGGAGGCCAGAGAGGTTGCAGCCCCAAGCTCTGGAGTCACAGGTGTGTGGAGCCCCACCCATGGCTGACAGGGACAGTCAGCAGGAGAGGTCCAGACCGAACCCAGACCTCATACCTGGTAAGACTGTTCCACTGATTTATGAGACTGTCAGCAGAGTGTGTGGTTACCAGACTGTGAAAAATGGACTTGTAAAATCTAATGGACTCAGTATGTTACCTGCTGTGTTGTATGGGGGAGTTGACAATTCCAAGGTTGCTTCCTGTGATATAAATGCTGTGCCTATTACAAACGCTACTAATTGGTTAAATATACCTGTAACCACTAGCTATGTCACACAGGCTGAGCAGGTGGATGTTAGCTGTAGCACAAAGTTAGCCCCAGTTACTGCGGCCCTGTGTGAACAAGCAGCAAGAGGTGCTGCAGTTACTGCAGTAGTGGAGAGCAGCTCACGTCTGCCCCTGGAGGTCACGGCTATCAGAACTATGGGGGAAGTAAATGCAGTGTGTGAACTTGCTGCTAAAGACACTTCAGCCCGTGCAGCAGAGGGGATTAGCTCTAGTGTGCCCCTAGAGGTCATAGGGGAGAGCAGCCCAAGTAGCACAGGTGATGTGTGTCCTGTGATGGATAGCCAGCATTTAGGTTCTGATCCTGTTGGTCCCAGAGAGAGGTTTGCATATTCTAACGGGAACTCTGCCAGTGTGTTGCCTGAAAGGGAGGAGGCAACCCATGAATGTGAGTGCTCTGCTGCTGTGTATGAGGAGACTATGAGTGTGATTGTGCCAGTTAGAGTCCATGAAGACAAACCACTCTGTGAAGGGTCTCCATGTCAGTGGCGGAGTGGACACTGTTGTGTGTCAATGCTGCAGTGTAAGGATGGTGAGTATTCGGATGGGGGTGATGGAAAAACCTGTGTAAAGAAAACGTGTGCCAAGGAAGATGTGTGTGCAGCCCTGATCCGTGTATTACAGAGAAGTGGATCTGTGATCTGGATTGTGACACTGCAGGGAATGAAGAGATATGTCATGCTGGGACCTGTAGTGCTGCAGAGGTCACATGCTGCAATGGCTGCTGTGTTTCCAGTAGTTTTTACTGCAATGGTCACAAGGATTGCAGTGACGGTATTGACAGGAAAAGTGAGGTGTTAGACCCGGGAAAAAAGAGGGTTTGCTCAGGCACCAGTGAGGGGCAGGGGAGAGTATTTGATTCCTCAGATGGTAAGAAAGTGCCTGCTTTGGAGACGGTTGATAAATTTTCCCTAAAAGTTATGGAGGACAAAATTACCAGTATCACAGAGGTGGTAGGTCCGGAGATTTATGGCGACCTACACGTGGGTGCTATTAGCAGCCAGATGTCTGCTGCCCCTACTGTTAAAAATGTGTCCACCATTGACTCCAGTGCACAATGTGAAATGGATGGTGTGCAAAATAAAGTAGTGACCCTGACAGAGGTTGAGCATTCTCCCTTAGAGACGGTTACAGGGGATGTGCAGGAAACATCGCCACACATTGCTGCTAAACAGAGCCAGTAAACGGAGGTGTGAACAGGGGAATGTGTTCTCTGATGCTGGTGAGGTGGTCAGTGAAGACCGGAAGACTCATGACAAAGAGAAGTTTGGGTCTCATTATAATCCTGTAGACAAAGAAGTAGCAGGTTGGGGCTCAGGTGCGCCCCAAGAGACCATGGTGTATATGTAACGTTATTTTTCTGTGCTGAACTCAATGATCTGTGATAGCACTTGACCCATAGCACTGCCGATTTATGGCGCTAACACCTCCCTTTTCCCTTACCCAGTCCTTCCCCTTTTTCCACCTCTGTTCCATATTCCCCAAAAGAATACATAACATCAGAGTTGGATTAAATGGCCACAGCAGCCTTTTTATTAACAAACAATACAAAAACATATAAATAACCTTAATTTGCATAACATATGCAATATAATAACACCATCCTCAAATTGGGGCTGAGGTCTTTGGAGCCACCCCCATGGTCTGGTGACCACCATTCCTCCTCTCAATAACTTACCCTCAGCAGTCACCCCCGGCTCGAGGGCACCAAATCGGCCACCCCAGGTTGCCCATCCAACACCTGGCTCTCAGGGTTCCCGCCTGAAGAGCCCCACCTTCGCCAGACCAACCACATGTTCCATCATGTGATTATTTTGGGGAGCCATAACCACCTATGACTCCCCCACCATCTCAACTGGCTCAAAGGACCCCCAACCGCCACAGCAAGCATGTGTGACACCTTACACATGCGTCGCCCCCCACAGCCCCAAAGCATGCTCCACTCCTTCCAGGAGACCAAGGACCCACAGGTCCAATCCGACGGCATTCAGATGCACCCCATCTGCCCACCAAAAATCCCCTTCTCCGGACTCCAGTTCTCGGTGACGTACAAAAAGTCCTCCATTACAAGAAACAAAACCCGATATATTCAGGTTCAACTTAATTCTGGCCTTATTAAGCCGCTCCACCGACACCGCCCTGCACCACGTCTTGCGCGGGACCACCTCCGACCAAACCAAAATAATCCCCAGGAACAACGCCCACAGCCTCAACATATCATGCCTGATATCCCGGATGAGCTCCCTAAGCGGATGATCCCCTAGGTCATTACCACCCAGGTGAAGCACCAACACGTCCGGAACCCTGTCCAAAACCGCAAAACGATGAACCTCATGGAGCAAGCTCCTCCACCGCATACCAGGTGTGCCGTGCCACCGAATCATCATCCATTCACGAGGCACTTCTAACTGACGTCCACTCGTCCGCAGGTCAGCCCTCGCTGCTCCCCAAAACACGAAGGAATGTCCGATGATCCATATCAAACAGGGAGCCCGCTGGGCTGCAAATAAACATAAAACCATGGAAGAACACATGCAACCTTGCAACAAACACCCCCATACCCCAAGTCCCCGCTCACCACCTTACTCCACCAACAAGTGAGGTTTTAATGTACAACCTAAAACGTTCAGACTCCCACCTCCCGATCCGCTTAACCACCGCGGCCGGCAAACCAAGCCCAACGGCCTCAGTCGCCGCCCTAATCTGGAAGGAGTGTGGAGCATACCGACCAGGATCCAAACCAATAGACCCAAGTCAGCACCGGAAGATCGCCGTGAACTGGAATCGCGACAGAAACTCGCCGCCAGCATGGCGGAGCAACGGGCCCATCCGGGTTGAAAACTCTGCACCGTATAAGCGTAAACAACGTACCGGACACATCGATGAACCTGCAACCTCGCCCAGCACCACAACTCGACCCTTGCCCAAGACATCAGTTTTCGACCTCCGAAAACGAACTCTGTCAACAAAATCCTCCAGATCCTCCCACAACAACCCTGCCCCTGCGAATCTTACTTGGAAAGACCAACTCCCCAATTCTCAGGGCCTCAAAAAAGGCCCAAGAAAAAGCCAAATGCAGGAGCCTCTGCTCCCCGTCATCCGCAAAAACTTGCGCCAAAATCCCCCCCCCCCCCCAACCTTCCAACAACCTGAAGTCCACCGGGCACCAACCATCCCGTACACTCTTACCCCTCTGAAAACCTTTTACCACCTACCGAACTACAAAGGACTTCGTACAGTCACTGCAACCCCTCAACTTCAGCCCAAACGCCAACCCCGACAGAAACTGATTAACCCGAGACACCGACCACCCCTCCACGGGACACATGCCCTAAAAAACAGCACAAAGCCCACGGCCACAAGTCTTCCTTCAACCCTTCCAACCACACCGTCCACAGACGCCAAGGCCCTTCGTATGACGACCCAGGTACTCTCTGAAAGAGATGCCCGTATCAATCCCGCTGCTTCACATTGACTGTGTCCCATAAATGTGGCGGGCAGGCCAACCCCGAAGTTGCCGCGTCCGGCGCCAGATCCCGGAATCGGTCCCACTGGAAACGAGACAGGGAATCCGCAATGGAGTTATCCAACCCAGAAACATGTTCCACCACCACCCACGCATTCAAGGATAAGCACCGCAAAACCAGCCGCGGCAACAGTCTAACAACCGGCGGCGAAGATGCCGACAATTTGTTGATCGCCCGAACTACCCCCAAATTGTCGCAAAAGAAATGCACCTTCTTATTCCTAATCCGATCACCCCAAATCTCCACAGCCACCACAATTGGAAACAGCTCCAATAAAGCTAAGTTCCGCACCAACCCCTCTTCCACCCAACTAGCCGGCCACGCACCTGCACACCACTGCCCTTGGGAATAGGCCCCGAACCCGGAACTCCCGGCCGCATCGGTAAAGATTTCAACCTCCACATTGGAGACAGCCTTCTCTATGACCAGAGACCTCCCATTGTAGCGCCCCAAACCAACAGGTCCTCCTTCAGTTCCTTCCGTAACCGGATGAAATGATGAGGAGACCGCACCCCTGACATCACGCTCGCCAGCCGATGGCAGAACACCCTTCCCATCGACATGATCCGACAAGCAAAGTTTTAGTTTTCCCAGCAGGAAAACCGCAAGGAATTTTCCGGAGCAACACCGCTCTGCGCACCTCCGCGCGCAGCGCCACCAACTTGTCCTCCGGCAACCTGCATTCCATCCTGATACTATCAATACTAATTCCCAAAAAGCTCAAACACGTAGTCGGGCCTTCCGTTTTTTCAGCCGCCAGCGGAACCCCAAACTCCTTGGCAATCCTCTGAACCGTCTGCAGCAACATAGCACAAAAATTAGAACCTTCCGAGCCCAAAAAACAGGAAATCGTCCAAGTAATGAATCACCGAGGGGGAGCTCCCGCCACGTCAATCACTACCCATTCCAGAAACAAACTAAAAGCCTCAAAGTAGGCACAAGAAATGGAACAGCCCATTGGCAAACAACGATCCACAAAATAACCCCCCTCCCAAAAACATCCCAACAGCCGCAAACTCTCCGGATGAACCGGCAACAACCGAAAAGCGGCCTCAATATCGGTCTTCGCCAACAGGGCCCCAGGCCCATAATGAGGCACCCAGCCCGCCTCAGCATCAAAGGACGTGTATTCCACAGAACACAACTTGGTGTCAATGCTGTCGTTAACCGAGGAGCCCCTCGGAAACGACAAATGATGAATCAGCCTGAATTTGTTAGGCTCCTTCTTTGCACCACACCCAAAGGGGAAACCACCAAATTTCCCCCAACGGAGGCACTGGAAACGGACCCGAGACCACCTCCTTATGCTGCAAAGCAGACCCCAAATTCTTCAAAGAAAATGGCACCTCATGGGCAGAGGCCGGAATACGAAAACCATCCCGAAAACCACTTTCCCAAAAACTCCCCCCCCCCCCCCCATTAGGATACCTCCGAGAAACACCCCATTTTTTCCCCAACCTCACCAGTCCCCCCCCTTGGGAGGCACCCCCCCTTTTCCCCCCTTAGGGAAAATTTAAGAACCCGTGAGATTCCAGCATTGCCCACGGGGACGGGTTTTAAATCGTACCCCCGCCCCAAAATTTTTGCATTGACAACATTAAACGCCAAAAAACCCCCTTTCTGTCCCCCCCCTAAGGGGCACCTCGAAACTCACCCCCTGCAGACCCCCGGCCCCCCCTTGAAATTTCCCCATAACTGAGGACCTATCCCTTAAGCCAAAGGCTAATGTCCTTATGTCCCAACGGATCAAGGCTCACCCCCTTTCCCGCTGCCTAATTGCTATTGTATTGGACCAAGCCGGGCCCCCCCCATACACCCTCTCCCTTTCCCTGAAGCCAATAACAGAAAACCGAACATTGTCCGGCCCCTTTTTAACACAAAACAAACGCAAAAGCCGCAGCCTTTTCCCGAAAGTCGCGGTACAACCGCCACCTCCGTTTTTCTCTTCCTCCTTTTTATCCATCCCGCTTCCTTATAAAGTTAAATTTTTCCAAGGGGAAAAGGGGAAACAATCCCACGTAGTCGTCACTCCAGATTTTTTTTTTTTACCCCTTTTTTAAATGCGCCCCCAAGGGGCCCCTCAAAGCACACTAAATCTCTCTCCTGCCTTATCATCCAACGCCCCCCTTTACACCTTTTCATTGCACCGTACAGCTTCCCCCCCCCCAATGCCCCTGCAAGGAAACCGACCCCTTTATCTCCTCCCTGGCAAGGCATACGCCTGCCCCTGCCCCGTGTCTACCCCCCTCCCTGTCCCCACTGCACTACAAAATTTGCAACCCCCCTATCAAGCCCCCCAGCGCTCCACCTCCCCCGCCCTAGTGGCCCCCCCCTCCCGGGAGACGACTACCCACCACGCCCTGAGAAGCTAAATAAAAAAAAACATAAACATACCACCAAGCTGCCGGGCTGTCACCCCGCCGTCCTACCAGATCCCCAAAGCCGCTCACATCCCCCTGCTCCACGAGGCCCCCATGGGCCCGGGTGGCTGGACATCGAAGATGACCCTATCGACCCCCGAAGAAGGCCCCCCAGACTTGACCCCCTGCGATCTTCCCGATCGAAGGAGACATCCCAGGCGAGACCCAGGGCCAGCACCCCCACGCCCTTTAGCCCCGACCCCCCCCCCCCGCAAAAATCCGGCTTGATACTCCCGACCTGTCCTCCTCCAGGTGACCGGCAGCCCCCCTAGTTAGACCTTCACTCGGGTGGGCTGCCACATGGGATAATGTGGACAACACCAGAGGCACAGCAGGCCTCACCTGAATAGTGGAGCGAGGCCTGTTGCCCTCTGTAGGGCGCGTGTGCGCAGGCGGATTCCTCCCAGCACCAGCCCCCTGGCCGGACCTCCTCACTCTGGGGGACCGTGCTGAAGTGTCCCTACCGGGGCTCCTCACGCGTCGCCGTGCCCTGGGAACCGCGTCAGAGCTCAGGCGCTGCGGTGGCCTGGCCCTGAGAGCACCTCTCCCCGGCTCCCGGTCCCCTGATGGGGCTGCACCGCCTCCTAATGCATCAGCCACCTGCTGCTGTAGCCACTCGCGTCCGCGGGACCACGCCGCGGCCCGCAGCTCCTCCAATAATGCCTCCACGTCGGCCATAGATGCAGGGAGCAGCGCAGCAGGACTAACCACTTCTGCTGCCTGGGCGCGTCTGCTCCCTGTGTACGTGGGGAAGGCTTTTATAGCGCAACCCCTGTACTGAAATCACGCCCCCCCCACCTGCGCCCGTGCGGCATGCCGGGTCATGCGGGGGGGCCTCCCCCTCCGGTCCCCTGCGTCTCCGGCCCCATCCTTTATGCTAAGTTATGATAAGGAACAGCTGTGTTTTTGGAACCGCACCCTTCATTGCCCTATACAAATCAAATTATTTTATTGACTTAAGATCGATTTACACAGGGTGATGAACAAGATGATATAACAAGTCATCCAGCATTCTTATTAAAGGCCTTGCACACGGGTGCGGGTGTACATGGGAGAGGAACTATTTTTAATGCAGTCATTTGTCCCTTAAAGTTTGCATTGTTTTGGCTACATGTCCTCCGTTACAACAGTAAATGGGCTGCTATCCAATGGCAAAACAATGCTCACAAAAACAGTGTTGTCTGAGATTAACTCCTTACCAACACGTGACATAAATGTACTTCATTCAATCAGTAATGGTGTATGGAGCAGACTTCTCGGCTGATTAAGTACAGCTGATACCCACAGCGACTGGGATTCAAGCTAACTCAGATCTTAGCCATTTAACCACTCAAAAATTTAGCCATTTAAGTTGCTCAAAAATAATGTTTCTCCATTTCGCCACCTGATCACCCCCCACAACACAATTACAGAGTGTCAAATGTTTACCATGAAAGCTAGGTTACTAACGAAAGCCCCAGGTTTGCCTGAGCCAGGGTCTAATAGGTGAGCCATTATGATACACTATTCTGCAATATTTTACTATTGCAAAACTATGTACAAGTGATGGTGCTTCCTAGTGGTCAAATACTCCAGGGGTAAGCTGTAACGGATGAGTGCGTAGAGCAGGTAGTGGACTTACTGGACCACTGCCTGGCTTGCTCCGAGGGGGCGTGACTAGGCGGCCAACGGGTTCTTCACAGAGCCTTTAATGGTGGAGTTGGCTTACCCCAATACCAGCCAGATGTGACCTCGGAGCAGTCCGCAGCAGTGGAAGCTGACCAGACAGGTCAGAAGTGCCAATGCTAGGCACCAATATAAATAGAGACAAGAAACAGCAGACTGGTTATAGAGATGTGTAAGTACAGAACTGAACAGACAAGGGACAGAACTAAACAGACATAAAGACCAGACAGAGGCCAAAGGGGAAGGCCTGACAGAGGTTTGCAAAACATAAACAGACAGGACACAACACCAAGAACATGGCAGGAAACAAAGCAGACACAAGCTAGGACAAGGCAACAAGGAACTAAGGCACAAACTGACAAGGCAACAGCAGAAACATGGCAAGAACTCAGACAAGAATATGGCAAGGAAACACAGACTATCTCAGATAGACACATGGCAGCAGACCAACCACCATGAAGGATCCCACAAGGACAGCAACAACCAACAAGACTATCACAATGCTCAGCGTAGAGTAAGGTAGATCCACTAGTCACCGAATACAGTTGGTGTAGCCTACGCCGGGCAGTGAAGTCTAAGGGGCCCTTGTCTTCACTGGAGCCCACTGCAAAGCCGGTCGGGCTTTTAGCTGCAGGGAACCTCCAGGTCACTACCCCCGACACAGGTCCTAGCAGTGACAGCCGAAGCAGAATGCGTGGAACACCAAAACGGGCCAGAATGCGGAGCAGCAAGTAGGATAGATGGCCAGCAGCATGGGCAGGAGCCACACATAGCAGGCGGAGGTCAGACAGGCAGACGTAGGAAGGATCAGCGGGCACAGATGGTAGAGTGTAGGATTTGCTAGAGAGCTAACAATGGAATGTCACTAGTGGATGGATACCAACAACTGGGTGCGGACGGCAGGAAGAGGTATCCCTAAAAAGCCCTCGCCAAAACGGCAACGGTGGAGCCAGAATACCTGCTGTGTGCCAGCCCTTTTAATATAGGAAGAATAAGGTGCGTCTAGCAGCAGGAGAAGCATTGAGGAGGCAGAGCAGGCCAGGGCCAGGTAAGAAAGCGTGCAACGGGATGGAAGCTGGGAGCGGGCGAGCCTACGGCCAGAGGCCCAGACCGCAGTGCGAGACACGCCAGGAGCTGGGTGGCGGACCGCGGCATGTGTCATTACAAAGACACACAACACTAACAGGTATGCAGGGAGTGTGGGGAGGAGCAGGCTTATAACTGTACAGATGGAAGGAGATTTGAAGAGGAAGCCCAACCCTGTTGCACACTGTGAGAATATAAGAGAGCATAATGTGGCCACGACAAGACATTATGGTGCCCTAGGCAAATGGGTCAAATGGTGCCCCCCCCCCCACCTCCATTATAGAAAAAATATTAAAAGTTCAAATGCCTCCCCCCTTGCTATTTTACAAAAGAAAAAAAAATAAAAGTTACACATAATTGGTATCATCACGTACAATCCAATCTATTAAAATATAACACCATTCATCCCATATGCTCAACATTGTAATAGAAAAAAAAATCATTTTATGCTTTTGGGTTTTTGGTCATTTGATAGCCTCTCAAATTAACGAAAAGTGACCAAAAAGTCACATATATGTCAAAATGGTGCCAATGAAAAGTACACATCAACCTGCAAAAAATGCTCCCTCACTCAAGTGCCCAGAGGGGCGAACAAAAAAGTTATTGGCTGAAAATTTAAAGAGTAGATGTTTGGGGTTTTTATGGTACTAAAACATGATGATAACCCTACGTCTTTGGTATTGTTGGACTTGAATCAACCTGCAGAATACAGAGAACACATTATTTATACCAGTGAATGCTGTAGAGAAAAAAAGTTTCCCAGTATATTCCATAGTATAGTGAATGACACCATTAGAAAGTTCATCTTGTACCACAAAATAAAAGCCCTCATATGTCTATGTAGGTGGAAAAATAAAAAACCTTATGGCTCTGGGAAGGCAGGAGGGGGAAAATACAAAGAGCCATATTATTATGACCAGTTGTCAGGAAAGGGTTAAAATAATTTATTTTCCGCGGCGGAATAGGATGCAGTAGCATGTGCAATGATGGCGAACCTTTTAGAGACCAGGTGCCCAAACTCCAGCCCAAAACCTACTTATTTATCACAAAGTGCCAACAGACTAATGTAACCTGAATACTGAGGTGATGTCTCTGTTACCCATAGCAAACGTCCTGAGTGCAGTTTTTTTTTTTTTTAGTGCAGTAGAAGAAATAATAGCTGAGCTCTTATTGGTTGCTATGGGTAACAAAAACAGACTATTAGACGTTAGAGTGTATTTATGTTATATGCACATGTGTGAGTGTATACCATATATTGATATAATGTATGTATATTTTATACATATACACACGTATTGTGTATATATATATATATATATATATATAGATATAGATATATATATATATAGAGAGAGAGGTGTGTGTGTGTGGATATATATAGATAGATATGTGTGTGCTTGTATATGTATATATGTGTGTGTTTGTGTATATATATGTATGTATATATATATATATATATACACATACATACATATACACACGCAGGTATATGGTAAATCATGTAAACAGCCAGTGTATCCAGAGGGACGGGTTTCACATTAAGGCTATGTTCACATGGCATAATTGCATAATTGCGGGGCGTACTGTATGCACATACTTCCGCCGAGCGCGGAAGGGGGGCAGCAGCCCGTCGGGCCCATAGACTGTCATTAATCAATTCTCTCCCCGCACATATAATACGATCGTATTGTACGCGCGGGGAGATGAGGTGTAATCCATAGTTCTCTATGAGAACTGTGGATTACCGTAATTATGGGGCGCATTTCGCTGCGTACTAAGCACAGTACACCACATAAATATGCCCCAAAATAAGCTGTGTGAACATAGCCTAAGGCTATGTCTCCATTGCACATGAATACGATCATATATTTGGTACTTTTAGGATTTTAAAAGCACGGAAAATACGATCGTTCCTGCAGCCCCTTAGGCAGCAATAGGAAAGACGAGCTGCAGTCTCCACAGCTCGTCTTTTTTCTAGTTTTCTAGCCGTCTTCCCAGACAATACAATTGTCTGAGTGACGTCAGGAAAACGAGAAGCGACCGCGTTTTTTGCACAAAACATGACAAAAGCCGAGGTCTTGCATGAGAGAAAAAACGGCCGCTTTCAGGTGCTTTTTGGCGATGCAGTGGAGACATAGCCTTACTATATAACTAGTTGCAGTGGGGTCATTACTTCACCTGGCCTGCTCTCTGAGTGTGGAACCCGTCCAGCTACCAGAGAGTTAACATAGGGCAGAACTGGAGGAGCCCACACGGTGGGGGACGGGAGGGGGCGGGAACAGCAGGGATCATAGTGATCTGACAACTCCTCTCCTCACTGCTTATCAGTGTTTATGCAGGAGAGTGAACGATCCCTCTCTGCACCAGCTCCAGGACAGCGGCTGCCGCACTCACCAGCTCGGACTTTCACTTTCCTCCCATCTGCTCGTAGTCGGAGGAGGAAGTGATTTGAATGTTCCTCTGCCGCCGCCTTATCTCACATGCCTGAGAAGAGATGAAGGGGGCGGCACTTGGAAGGATGACAGATACATAGCAGCAGTAGCCGGCTTCTGCCTGTCATGCGCTGCTAAAAGAGAAAAGTTTCACATATTAAACCGCCCCCTTTTTTACTAGCAGAAGTGGCGTCCTAGGTGATAGCCTACCTCTGCCTACCCATCGTCCTGGCCCTGGCCACGACTCTCTATAGAGCAACAAGGAAATAGGGCAGCAGCCACAAGATGGTGGAGCAGCAATGCCAGCAGGTGGAATAGCTGCACAGCAACCGCAAATGAGTAAGCAGCGGGAGCGGCGTGACATAAGTGTAAAAAAATATTTTAAAGAATTTAGTGAACATTCAAAATTTTTTACAAATAAGAAAGGTAAACATGTTGTCACATCCCTAAAAGTCCAGTTTATTCAAATCTAACATTATTTATCCCATGTGACCAACACCAACATCAAAATTGTCTGTTTATTGATGTTTCACCTGCACCAAAAATTGGAATGAAAATGTTCAAAAATTACATGCATCCCAAACGGTAACAATAAAACTACACTTAAGCCCACAAAAAGGTCCATATATGGAAAAAAAAATTTAAAAAGTTATTCTCAGAAAATGTGCTGCAAGGGACATTAAAAAAACCTAACCTAACAAGAATGCTTTGGTTTTCCACAATTGCACCGACCTGCAGAATAAAAACAACACATCTATACCACAAAACATTTTTTTGCTTCCAGTACTTCATATGGTTTGGTTAATGATACCACTGAAAAGTACAGCTTGCAAAAAACAAGCCCTGACAGGGCTACGTAGATGGAAAAATATAAAAAATATATGGCTGTTGGAAGGTATAATGGATGTAAAGAAAAATCCCTGCTGTCGGAAGGGATTAAAAAGGGTCATTTTTTCCTCCACAAACCGCATCTGTAGTTATAGCTCAGCCTCGTTCACTTGAATACCAGACACAACCTAAAGACTGAAAGAGTTCCATTTCTGAAAAAAAAGAAAAAGATCTTTTATTTTCTTGGTATTTTCCAATCAACATGTTCAAGTATAGTCACCTCCCATTACTATTGAATGGAGACTACTGCACCAAATAAGCCAGCATGAACCATTATCAGACATGATTACCTTTCCCGTAGGAACACTCCTAGACTCAACATCTAGTACCCAGTGGAAATTCCATCTTTGTTCCTAACCATTTGCATTTGGCTGCTCCATAGAAATTTAAAAATCTAAAAAAAATACAATGACAACTTATCAATAATAATAAATAATATAAAAAAAATCTTTGTCGCAAATGACTGTAATAAGAAACTAAAAGCACATGGAAAACAAATAGGAAATCTTAAAGGGACTAGAAAGAGGAGCTATACTTGATATCTAGATCTGTAAACTTTGTGGTCTACTGGCCTTTTGATCAATTCTAAAGAGAAAAAGTACATCTGAACTAAATGAGAACCATATGTTCATATTTCATGACTTAAGTAACTCCTAATTAAAGGTCAGAAGAGGAGAACCTTAGGAGGAACCTGTAAGAGATGGACTATGTGATTATTTTTTGTGGGTTACCACAGAAAAAGATGAATTGAATTACATGATTACTACAACACATGAATTATTTTTGATTCTTTAAATTGAACCTTTTAGTTGAACTTAAAATATAATCAATTTATGTGTTGAATATTTTGTGCTGAACTAAAAAAAAATAAAGTTGTTTTGGGATAGATCCTCTAATCTTCTCTTAACCCCTTACTGACTTTTGACGTACATTTATGTCATGATGTCAATAATATTTCTATGTAAAGGGCTCACGAGCTGGGCCCACCCAATATACAGCAGATGCCTTCAGGGATCAGAGATAACTCCAATCCCAATCGTTTATCTATTTAGATGTCGTAGTCAACGTGGACACAGCATCTAGAAAGACACAGAAAAGTGGCACCTCCTTAGGGTATGTTCACACGGCTTATTTGGATGCTGATTTTTCAGCACCCCAAACAGCATCAAAACCTCATCTGAAACATGCTTCTTCAGAAGAAGTTTTAGACGCGTTTCTCAGTCCAAAAATGTGTCAAAAATATACCAAGAAACACATCTAAAAATGTGCCAATGTTTTGGACAATGTTTTGAAGCTTTCCATTGATTCTTATTGGGGTTTTCAGTGCTGAAAACGCTTCATGAATTGACTTGATGCTTCTTTTTCAGCAGACAAAACAGCTTCCAAAAGAAGCGCCTAAACTGCACATGAAAACCTTGTTGTGTGTGAACAACAACGATTTTTTACATAGGGATCAATGAAAATGAACTGGGAGCATTTTGGAAGCTTTTTTGATGCTGTTTTGGGAGCGGAAACGCTCCGAAAATAGCGTTGAAATCAGCCGCGTGAACCCTTACAGCTTTCGACTACTTCCCCTGCAACATGGTTGCATGGTGCCGACCAGTTGTCATGGCAGCTGAAGGCCTTAATGAAGGCCTATAGGCCTTCTATCTTTTTGCTTCTAGTACACCCTGTCTGAGGCAGAATGTAACAGGGGAGCCATAACAATTTAATACTGGTGAACAGAGAAGAGTAGGCTCTAACCCAGCTGCATTGAAACTTTATTGAATGGAACTGTAACTAGAACTCAGCATAGCAAAACTCTGCTACTGGTGACACATCTGCGGCAAAATTGTGGGCTCCCAGTTGGTTAACATTGCAACTGAAAGCCTCGTGAAAGCTTCCTTCACCGCTATGTTTTCTGTTTTACTACTTCTTGACACAGGCAAGAAGTAGTAAAACCACTATCCTTGTACACCCTAATGCATTGTATTACAATGCATTAGGCTGTATAAATGATTGTGCCCCCTAGTGGTGAAGTACCCTAGGGGGACTCAAAGTTAAAGTAAAAAAAAAAATGTTTTAAAGTGTAAAAAAAATAAAACAAATTAAAAGTTCAAATCACCTCCCTTTTACCATTTTACAAATTAAAAATAAAATAATAAAAAACTTATACATATTTAGTACTGTCGCATCTACAAAAGTTAGATTTATTAAAATATATCATCATTTTGGGGGTCCACATCCCTTCAAACCCTGACACAATCCTAGATCTAAACTTCACCCCCTTGTTATCCAAGATTAAACAAGACCTTTTAAAATGGGACAAAAAGGATTTCTCATGGCTAGGTCGCATAAACATATTAAAAATGAATGTTCTCCCGTGACTATTATACCTTTTTCAAGCAATCCCCATCGTACTCCCTAGGTCCTTCTTTAAAACACTACGTAAATTAGTGTCCCAGTTTGTCTGGGCACGGGGCAGACCGAGGATATCGGAAGCCACCCTGACGCGTCCGAAGGCTGAAGGAGGACTCGCATTGCCGGACTTTCAAGTCTATTATCTGGCCGCAGTGGCAGTGAGAGTCCTGAATGCCTTTGGCGGGGGAAACCCTAAGCTGTGGGTAAACCTTGAAACCCTCCTGTATGGATACCCCATTGCAGCTCTGCCCTGGCTCCCGCCCGCAGTGTTGTCGAGGAGTCTGCTGGCTCAGGCCCCACTGATCGCACATACCTCAGTCATGATATTTAGGTCATACATTGTGAAATTAGGTTTGATACATGTCGGAGGCCCATGCACTCCACTGTTAGGTAATCCGGGAGTCCCCGAGTCTCGTACTTCAGCCCTCTCCCAGCTGTTGGGGACTGGAGCGGTCGCCTCAGTTCTTGATCAGATACTTACCTCCGGAGCACTGAGGGGGTATGAAGCTCTGATTGGCAATGCAAATACGACACAATTTTCCAGACTCCACTACTATCAGCTACGCAGTTTCTACACTAGCTGGAGAAAAATGTACAGGTTGCAGTTACCCCTAACCACCTTTGAGTTGTGGTGCCTTGGAAGATACTCTGAAAGACGAGCCATTTCAGGTTTGTACAAACTACTGATCAATGTGAGATCCTCGGCTAAGTTGCCTTTTCAAAGCAGTTGGGAAAGGGAGCTCAATATGACCCTCTCAGAGGACGACTGGTCTAAAATGTTCCATCTGACCAATAGATCCTCGGTGTCTTCCAGGGCCCACGAACTCAACTACAAAATTATTACCAGATGGTACCGCGTCCCAGCATTACTTAATCTCTTCTCCCCATCTGTTCTGGCGATGTAAAGGGGAGAGGGGCACCATGACCCATATTTGGTGGGGTTGCATTTCTTTGCAACCTTTCTGGAGAGGGGTGATAACTATAATTTACAAGGTCACGGGAATCGCAATTCAGAATCGCCCTGCCACAGTACTCCTGTTTGACATCCTACTGCCCACCGCCTTTCTTAAATCACATCTCCTTACCTTTTTATTACTCGCAGCTAAACTTGTCATTCCGAGACTCTGGTTATCCACCGCAAGCCCGACCATATCGGACTGGCTGCGAGAGGTTCACGCTCTCCAGTGGTTGGAAGAGTTCAGATCGGATTCCCCAATGCGCTACAGTCAGTATCTGCAGACATGGGGTGATTGGATCACATTTTGTAACTCAGATCACTATCTAACCTGCTCATGAGTGGGAAGCTTTGGAGCTGATGGAGAGACTTATAAGACTTATAAGAAGGATTGACTATGGCGGTGAGACTTCCTCTTGGGTTCTCTAATAGGGTATGGAGAAGACGGTGAGCCAGTCTTATTTTTGGTTATTGTTCACTGTATTTTTTATTTTTTTTTCAAATTGTGGCCTATAAGCGAGGTTATATCTTTGCAATGCCGGCAGTATTTATGTATATGCCGAGATGGTCGGGTGGGGTGGCTGTACTCCCCGCCAGGGCCGGGTATTTCCCCGTCTTGGGGGGGGAGAAAAATTCACACTGATCATGAGAGTGCAGCGACCACACTCGCTCGGGTCCACTTAGGATGTAAAATCTGTTTTTCATTATGTGTACGCTCTCTTTGGTTCCAATCCTCCCTACCTTTCCCTCTTTCCCCTCCTTCTCCTCTTTCCCGGTTTCCTCGCTATTGAGTTTGTTATTGACCATATCTGCATATGTTGCTAGGTCTTGAATGCATAAGACGTACTCTGTTACTTATTTTCAACTAAGACTGTATCGTATTACTGCTGCATTGTATAGCTTTGTAGTCCCATAATCTTGTACTTTGTATTTCTGCTGAGTCTTTCAATTAAAGTTTTGTTGAATTGAAAAAAAAAAAATAACATAATTTATCCCATACGCTGAACACTGTAGAAAAAAATTGCAAACGTAAAAATTTTGTTTTTTCTGGTCATTTCACGTCCCCTAAAAATTGGAATAAATGTAATCAAAAAAGTCCAATGTATTCCAAACTAGTAGCAATAAAAAGTACACTTCAACCCACAAAAAATGCCGCTTCACTCAAGTCCGTAGGTGTTAGTGCAAAAAAGTTATTGGTCGCAGAAAATGGCACGGCCGTGCAAATTTCAAAAATAGAAAATGTCTGGAATTTTTTTTAACGGTACCAAAACATAACAAAAACCCTATATGTTTGTTTTTCTGGATTTTTGACAGCATACACTACGAGAGGTACAGTCATTCTTGGGGCTGGCTGGATAAGACCACAGGTTTTTATCCCATTCGCTCATCTAACCGGCCCATTACGTCAACTAGTGAGAGGCACAGCTAGAGGTCCAAAGAATCACCCCATCGAGTGGGGAACATGGAACCCAGAGGCCTGTGAAGTGGGGAAAGATGCTGTTGCATGGTATGAGATCCCGTTTCAGCTGTACACTGATGGTCTTGGGGCAGTGCTGTCTCAGGTCCAGAATGGGCAGGAAAGAGTAATTGCCTATGCTAGCTGAACTTTACGAGAGTCTGAGTGCAATCCTGACAATTATAGCTCCTTTAAGTTGGAACTTTTTGCATTGGTGTGGTCCATGACTGACAGATTTCTAGAGTACCTGACAGGTGCAGAGGTGACCCTCATGACAGACAACAGCCCGTTGGCACATCTAAAGAATGCCAAACTTGGAGCACTCAAGCAGAGATGGGTAGCTCGCCTGTCTAACTATCAATATTGCAACAATTTTCTGGTCGGGGAGGGAGAACCGTAACGCCAATGCACTCTCCCAAGTCCCAGTAGGATTGCTGACTCAGAAAGTGTCGATGAGGAACTGGAGGAAACTGAGATGCCTAACCTTGGTCACTTACCCCTGTTCCAAGACGTAGCACATTCAAATGGGGTGACATCCGGGATGCCGATGGTGTTGGGGAAAACGCTGGCTGATTGGGAAAGGGTCTAAGATGGCTGCCTGGACCTACGAACAGTGAAAGAGTGGGCTGGGGAAAAGGTCTGGCCCCAGTCAGAAGAGCAGGCTTGATTGACTCTATAGGGACAACAGTTAGTGAGGCAGTGGGATGAGCTGAACAATTATCAGATAAGCTGAACAATGTGTCAGACGTTACAGTCGGAACCTCAGTACTGACATCAGGTTGTCATTCCCATGTCACTGAGACCATAGGTCATCCGTGATTTCTATGAAAAGGTGCTCATTTCGGGAGTGACAAAACATACAACTGGCTCCAATGGTTGGTGTATTGCCCCGTCCTGGGAAACATGGTGACCCAGGCTTGCCTGGGTCCTGTGGGTCCTGTGGGTTGAATAGGGGTACTGAACAGCAGGCTCCTGTGCAGACAATCCAGACTCTGTACTGTCCACGTACTCTAATCAGCTTCTTGTTGTGAACACTTTCCAGTTCAACTGCATTGAGGAGAAAGGAGACAATCAACTTGGCTATGTTTACACAGAGGTGACCTCTCTACAACTCTCTCCCTGCTTCTGCTCTTGTCTCTTACAGCCTCCTGACTGACTCCACCTCCCAGGATTCCTGGTCTTTCATTACCGGGGTCCCTTCCTCTTGTGCTACAGCCCCTTTCTCTGGTGACACCTATGGGTCTTTTTTTTTTCTAACTGCTGTTTCCAGACTTACAACCAAACACTATTCTGCAATATATTACTATTAGAGTTGATCGATTAATCGAGATCGGCAAAAATCGAGATCGAGACGGGTTTCTTGATCGCGATCGATCTAATTTTTCGCGGCATTTTCACCTTGCATTGACTTTAATGGAAATCGACAATCAAATCTAAAAATCAAAAAGATCGGCTCGATCTAGATTTTTGCTGATCTCGATTAATCGATCAACTCTAATTACTATTCCATTCAGTGTACATGAGATCTCACCCATTAGTGGTCACGTGCCCTAGAAGGATTAATACTAGTTGAAAAATAATTTAAGATTTTAAAACTAAAAAATATTGAAAGCTTAAAACACCCCTTTTCTCATGATGAACATCATAGACTACAAAAATAGCCAACACCAAATTTTTTTTTTTTTTTGCCTCTCCAAAAAATTTGAATGAAAAGTGAACAGTTGCATATACTCCAAATGGTACCAATAAAAACTAAACTTCAGCCCACAAAACATGAGCCCTAAATCAGGTCCATAGATGGAAAAAATCTATTAGTTTCAGAAAAGCAAAATTAAAATATAAAAAGTTATTCTTTTAATCCCTAAAAACCCT